>JABCJY010000786.1:0-18529 GCA_013184415.1 Fusarium concolor
CATACCAAGAATGGCACAGTTCTGGCCAATGACCTCGAAAAGTATTGCAAGAGCCAAGTCGCCAGGATTTTGTTGAAGAAGATCGTAAATGTCCTGTCCAAAGCCGTAGCGCGCCGCAATTGTGATGCAGATGGTATAAAGCATAAGGAATACCTGCGCATCAGAATATCAGCCGAGTCGATAGGCAAACCGCTTGGTTCATAGCTCACAAAGGCCAAGGTGTGGAAATGGTCGTCGATGCCGAATGGCTTCTTGACAAAGAGTCTAACGTAAGCTCGTAAAGCAATAAAAAGAAATGCCGTAGCTGTCAGAGACCACATCGTGGCAATGATGCGTGGCCCTTTCCCCCCAAGAACCATTTCCTCGATATCGCTCGCAGTAGTAATTGTTCGTGTAAGTTGAACTACAGATTGGGTGAGATAAAGCGTGCGGCAGGGTGCATAATTCCTTCCTCTTATCGGAATTTCGCCGGGCAATAAAGGGCAATCTCATCAACAAGATAGCCCCATGTATCTGGACCCCCTGATTGACGCGAACACGGCGGGGTTGGAGGCAAAAATCGCTGATTAATTTTCCGAGGACGTTAGTTGAAGAGATTGGCATATAAAGGACAAGCTTCCAAACGGAGGGGTTCGTTTCGATTCGCCATACGCAGATCGGTCTAGCTTCCCTGTCTGGCAGTCAAAGTATCTATATCAAGCATTGTCACTTCCTTACTAAACAGCCCTGCCGAGGCTTCTACATGCCAAGTAGGCGCCTTAATTCCCGAATTTGGTTGCGCTATTATTCGTACGATGCTGCACGATAGATCACGTCCTTTGGAGGAAGTGGGCCTAGTAGTAAAGACGCCACGCATAGGCTTTTCTTTTTTCTTTTTTATTATTATTATCTCGCTGTCTATCTTTCATCGCGAAACAACTTAAGACCTGGGTAATCTTCCGCATCATCCATCATGTATTTCACACCATGGTCATGTGCGCTTTCTGTATCCCCAGATTCTGGATAGGAATAGGTGTTAATTTGGCTCAAAGAAGGCAATGGTGTCAGATAGTTGGACCTGATAGGGAAGCATTTCATCAGCTTTCCCATCGTTATGCCCTCATCTTTCGTTTCGCTCAAACGGCCCGCTGGCCTTCATCAACCTTGTTTGACCCCACTAGAACCATTGTGTGTTCCGGTCGCACGACCCACTCTTTCGTTCTTCTCATTGCTGTGACATCTGGACGCTAATCTGCGCCCATCACACACAATACGGCCCGCGATCCGCGATCCGCGACCCTCTAGTCATCCTATACCCAGAATCCCTGCCACCAGCGATTCTAATTATAATTTTTGTTTGCCTCGCTCTCCCAGCTCTCCAAGGGGCGGAAATTACGATCGATGAAGCTATCTTTAAACGCGAGCCTATAATGAGCCTCCTCATCATCCACCATCTATAAACATTTCGCAAAGCCACCTGGATACGTCGCTAGACCCAGGTACCCCAAATACGCCTGGGCCAACTTCCAGCGTTGATGTCATGTATCCTACCGCAGATGTTCCCGAATACAAACCGGCTACTCGCGTTGTTGCCTCCCAGAGACAGCGTGATATCCCTGGTAGTACCCCTAGACGACCTGTTGCCCCAGCTTCAGGCACCGGCGGCAAGAACAATGTAATACCCGTCAAGGACGCTAATGGCAAATTCCCTTGTCCTCACTGCACGAAGGCATACCTCCGCGCCAAACACCACAAGCGCCATCTTCTGCGACGTGAGTAGAACGTCATAAATTCGTCGAGTCTATAGTAATTGGTGGCTGGATCACTGCATACGGTACACCAGTCATTCATGATGGATTTGGTTCCCGATATACCACTCTCGCTGAGAGCATTGAAAAGCTTTGTATTCTGGGCCAGCACTATTCCCTACAGAGGAAGTCAGAACCGAGATGATCTAACGATTCACGATTGGAGGATTCCAGTGAGCAAAACAGATTCACAATCGTGCTGATGGGAGATGAGAGTATGAGTCCTGGGTTTGCTCCTGTTCATGGTAGCACAACACTGGCACTAGAAAAACTCGAAGGATATATATCCAGAAAAGGCTTGCAATGCATTGAATGTTATGACAGCAATGCGAAAATGAAAAGATGCCTAGATAAATTTCAGAATGATAAGGAGATTCAAAAAAGGGCTCTAAATACTGTGTTTGTATTTAGCAACTCCCTTCGATATGCGCTTCAAACGACATACACCTTTGTTGTGCCCAATTTATTGGAATTTCCAGGCATCCCTTTCCTCGTATAAATATGTATGCCGAGCGACGTCTGTCTTCTGTCACTGAAGATGATGAAGCTTGATGGGAGTAGTGCGGTCTAGAGCTGTATAGTCTCGAATCCAGCTTCCCTGGCCATGGATTGCCATTTTTCTTTATTTAACCTACTGCTGCGTTGTTAGAATTCATCCATGAATATGGGGGAAAGTCATATCATCCGCGCGTATCAACATACATAGACAAGCATCTTGTACAACCACAATTTCCCATCAGAGAAGAGTTGTAATGCCCTTCTCTGTCATTGCTGGGTTTGGTATGACCGTGGCTTTGATGAACCCTCCTAGGAGCAGAGTCGATTATATGTTGTAAAGACTTCTCGGCTGGCGAAGTATCTGCAACCCAGCGCCAAGGTCTAGCAACAAGGTTTCGCACCCATCGTAAGCGCCATATACGTGATAAATTAACAACAATCGCCTCTAGAACCTCCACTCTGCAGCGTTCGTAGGTCATCTTGATGTCGGGATTCTTGTACACGCTGCATTGTACTTGGTAAAACAAGAGATGGAAGATCAAACCAAATGGAAACTAGTCACGCTTTTATATCCTGATATGCAGGACCAAGACCGAAGTAGTGACGCAATCAGATACGGACGGCCATTATGAGACCTGGCCGGTGACCCGACTGGACGGTACTATGCAGGGAGCAGTGGGGGAACAAGTATAATTAACCAATAGTGATGGGGTACTGGGAATACTTTGTCTGCACATCATGCGAAACCGACATGAATTTTCGTGGCACGAGTCAATCTGAGGGTGCGATCATGGCAGACTAGACCCGGAAGTACTATCTGCATGCCCGAAAAACCCTGGCCGTTTGCCCAGACAAGGCTGTGGGATCCTCCAGTACCTAAGCGCTTGCGTCATAGCCAACCATCACTATGCTCATCTTTCTAGGGAATATGTGATTGCGAAACGTGTTGACATGGTCTGCAGCGAGACCGGTTTTCAAGATAACACGTACACTGCGCGTATAGGCTTTGATCGATAATGCTCCAATATTCTTCAGGGATACAGAGTTGATGAGCGGAGGCGGCCAGATCTAGCCTCTTTCGGCTAACCTCCTGTCAGGGACTCTCTGCAGTCGTTGGCCCCCTCTTTCCGCTATTCCTCCCAGCTGTCTTGCCCTGCCCTCTTCAACGAAGCCATCGTGTGCCGATCTGCCTCCCTTTTTTCAGTCCGCCAATCAGGATCATCGCTGCCCTCCCTTATTTTTTGTTTTACGAAAGGGGTCATTGGACAACATGAGAGAATAATATGTTTTATACAGAAAGGAAAAGCTCGCCGAAGACGTCAGCTTGTTTGTTCCGATTTTATTCAGGAGGGACTATCCTGTCTCCGATGAAACCTGTTTACCTCCAGGAAGTATGGTGGCAAGGCGCGTAGGACTCTCCCAATACTCCAACCCGTGCTTATCAGGCTCAAAACTCGCTTAGCGCACTGCAGCCATTCAAATCCCCCATTTTTCCTCCTTTCAACCTTTTTCAGGTTCTGGACCAAGGGCGGCCACGGCATGGTTGGTTTCAGTGTCTGCCGTGCTCCTCCAATCATGTTAGATCCTATTTTCTTAATGGCCGATCAGGCCATACATAGTCAAGCCACGTTATTTTATACAACTTGCACCATACCACGCACACAATCAACGGGCCTCCATAGCCTGGATAGTATAGATCCAAGACTGCTAGTCAAGAATGGAACTATAACATGGAGATGCAGTTCTTGATGTTGAATCCATGAATTTTCTCCGGTGTCTTTATTAACACTACTTTGTCAAAGTCGCCGTTTCGTAGATGATTATACATAAATAAATAAAGTGGCTTAGATGGAACAATCAGAATCGCTTCTGCTGAATATCTCAGGTAGCATGCTCAGGGTCAGAGAGCAGATAACAGACATATTTTGATGTTTTCCAATCCGATGCTGCAAAACAATAAAAGAATATATAAACCTTCGCCGCTCTCGAATCTTGCCCCCAAAAGTTTAATCCGGTAATGGCGCAAGACATGACCTCGCTTTCTGCTGCTTACTGGCCAGTTCACTGTACCGAATGTGACATACTCGCGCGGCGGCAATGGAAGCTACAAAACCCTTATCAACAGGGTATAATCCAATTTTGGGAGTCTCGCCCACGTGATAGCGGCGGCTCACTCCGCTGTGACAAGTGTGTCTTGTGCTCCAACAGTTCATTTCCCCGTAATTTGCTTGAAACGGAACCACAGCATCAGGCTACCGGGACGCCACCATGACGTACAGCTGTTTAGAATATACAAGAGCCCCACCTTGCTTTACAGTGAATTGGAAGTTCAGTTTCCAAGGATTTGTGCTAAAACTTTACTTTAACCTGCCAGAACAGTAAAATCCTTGGTTATTGGTGGGAAACTGAACTTGAAAGCGTCTGGACCCTAAGTGAACGGTTCGGTGAAGAAGTAAGACACGATCGGGTGGTATGTTTATTGGATACTTCCATAATCAAATCAGATGGAGCTCTTTGGGTTACGTTGGCAGTTAACAGAAGTCTTTGAATTTACATGATTTTTATTTTATTTTATTTTTTGTGGCAGATCTGTGTGCATATCCCAGTCTAGATGTAGAACACTTTGTACGCCCATCCTGACTGGTTTCGTGCAGCACAGACACAAAACGGCTATAGACAAAAGCTACTGTACTGGGCTTCAAGTATATGCCTTTTTGCTGTAAAGACTACACACTATATTTGACTGGGAGATCGGCAAGCAACGGTGATATCCATCAGAAAGACCACAGTTCTTTCCCAAAGCGATCTATCTATCTGGCTGCTGATGTCCTCGTGGCTGATCGTCAGTCATCCTCAGTCAAGTCGATCACGTATCCTAGGGCGTGTGAGCCTCCGCGAGAGGTGGTCTTGCATTTCGCCCGGCAGTGCCTCGCCATCCTGCGAGATGTGACCATTACTTCGACATGAAAATAGGTCAGCATGCGTCTGTTGATCTATGAGCTCAGCCTCGTAGAAAGACAGAATCTCGAGCGGTACTGCGAGAAAAGTCAGACACCCGAGGGGCTTCATTTGGGGAAATGTATACCATAAAAGTCATGATTGAAATAAAACACCCTGATCTCTCGCTCAGCAAGAACCGTCTCGATGCCAAACAATTGGCAGTCTAGGCTATGACAAGTTATCCACTGCGAGACTCCGGAATTAGTTGATCTTATTACACACCTTTCTTTGAGGTTGAATCCTCGTGAACGAACGAACGATTCCCTCGTCCATTTGCACGATTCCTGACGATTGTGTTTGCCTCTTTGCCTTCTGTTTGCAGTTTGGGGAACAAGGAGCCCAATCAACACGTAGGAGACTGACGGCAACCTGAGGTTGATCTGTGTTATCACGTAAGTGGTTCTGCAACATGAAAAGGTAGCGGAATGCCAATTTCAACTATGCTCGTGCACCCATACTAGTCATCGGCATCTTATGATAGAACGACTGACCATTTAGTAACACTATCTACTTCGCTGAAAGCTTTGTCGTTATGAGCACGAAGTCCAAGCTCAGGAAACAGCTCCTTGCTCCATAGGTTGTAAAAGTCAAGATCCTTCTTCGCTCTTCTATCAAAATCATTGGTCACGATCTTGTAAACGATTCTTGAACCGCTTCTGGAGGTGCGATTTAGTATGTTCCAAATGGCACCTGAGAGACCCAGCAATCGTACCAAGAAATATATCAGGATTGACGTTCCAGCTCCTGCTATAGCTATCGATGGGCTGAGTAGATCTCAAGTTGGGAAATTTAGACGAGCAGCCCTATGATATGTCCACGTCAGAGATGGGATAAATGGTATAGTGTCTTGTACCAAGGGCTGGTGATATGATGAGAGAATTGGGCGGGGCGTCTTCTTCGATCCCACATGGTAGTCGGCCATCGGTTTATTCACGGTTGTATGTCGAATATAAGATGAGGGGCCAAATTGCTGCGAGAATGCACCAGCTTACAACATACCGTATAGACCATAGATCTGAAAACAGACATAACGATCCATGATTCCCCAATATCCATGAAAGGCTATAGCTGTGCAGGCGGTTGTATATGCACGATAAATACAGAGGGCTTCAGGTTTAGTTTCCAAAATTTCATCTTTGGTTGCTGTTTTCGCACGCCAACATAGCAGCATTATCAATATCGGGAGGGAAACTGAACCTGAAATTTTCTGTATACCTCGATATCACTCTCTTCCGCTGCGCCGGCTTTAGGAATTGTAGACAGTATCAGTCATGTCTAGGGCAAGCAACAACGATAGAACCGACTTCCGGGTCAAGCAATTTGGCAGCTCCAGAACAAAGAGCGAGGGGAAGATTTATAAACAGCTTTGTCCATTCTCCCTGGCCAAGAAATATCATCATTACCAAGTAAGACCTAGCGCAAAATGGTCAGATATGGCATCGTATAAAAGTTTTGTTTGTGTGTGGATGTCAGCTAATAGACTACCGATGTACTCTCTGACCTGCATTACAGTTCCTGATGAAACAGGTGGAAGACGATTCCGTATCGGAGATCTTGTCACAGTCGCCAATGCGTCTCCGTCCCTCAAGGCCAATACCACAAACTCAAGGGTGGCAAAGTCCAACTTTACGAAAGATTAGGTTGCTTACATTGCCGGTATCCGAGCCAGTAACCCGTCAAACGTTCATGCTTTGGTTATGTGGATGTACTGGCCTGAAGCACTGCCTTGCCGAGGAAAGAAATACCAAGAAAATGAGCTCATCGCCTCCAATCACTGTATGACTGGCTCGACTTTGCTACCTGTTCGTTCACTTACATACTATAGTGGGTATCATCGATGTCACAGATGTTGATCACCTAGTGGATCTGAGAAGGACCAGGAATGATAAACGCAGGACCCGCTTGATCTGGAACGAGGCTTTCGATATTCATAGGTAGACCAAGTGGCTGACGAATAATGTGCCCCAATCAAAGATTATCTTAATCTCGGAGCGGAATGAAAGGGAGTATGGAGAGGAAAGCGACAGGTTGAACCCAGCCCATGGTCGCTGCTACTTGATGAGACAACTCGCTGCGAGATCGAGCAAGAAGTGATCTTAAATTGTTAGCAAAGAATAGGAGAAGGTAGATTGATAAGTAATAGCTGTATGCAGAACCGGAGTGATAACCTCAATATGCTCTAGTCCGCATTCATCTCGCAACTTGGTTCGCGGCTTAGAGCATAACAAGTTGGTGTAACGCTCCTCGCCTCTTCTAGGAAATCTGGCAGATTTCCTTTCCTCCCATAGCCCTTGCATACTGGGTATAGGTGGGTCCAACCGCCCTCGCCAACTTTCGTATGTGGGCTCGCTCCCAGCCGAAAAAGGTATTCGATAATTTCCCAATCGTCCGGCTCTTCAAGCTGCATAGCGTACATGATTGACGTTGCGCCATTTTCATCCTCCACATCGACGTCAACTCCGAAGTCCTTCACATAACTGTATATCTCACCCTTCAATCCCTGACGTGCGGCGCCGTGTAGACCATTAGATAACCCAGCCCGTCCCGTGGTGGAGTTGATATACTTATGGTCATCTCAGCCGAACCTAAGTGTTGGTCTATAGACCCATCGGAGGCCAATTGCTTCCGGGACGGCTATACAAGGATGGTCAGATCCCATAGAGAACAGTTCCCGCGTCCCATGTATGAGGCTTTCCGTCACGACTCGGCGCTAGAGACAACACGACGCAGCTCCAATAGGGTCTGAGTTATGCGTGCTGCAAAGGGAATTAGCCGCTATAAGGATCAAGGATAAATATCCACACATTTGCAGTTTTAAGGAGCAGCATGCTCCATGATGGTTCTTAACAACAAAGCTATGAAAGACCTTTGGGGATATTCTGTCTAGCCATTACATTGACAGTCCAGAGTGAAGAGAGTATCCTGCTCTACAACTACCATAAGGCGAATCATGTTGATGATCCTGCCATGGCCCAGCTGTCACCCGGCGGCGGGCGAACAGAATTTTGTGGTGGGCTGTGCGTCCACACGAAAGCAAGTTCTGTGCGATCTCGAGGAATTCTTCCTACTGTACCTGATATCGGAACGCCCAGACTCATGCAGGTCCTAGCGGCGGTTCCATACCGGGAAATAGCTTTAGGTAGCGGAACTTGTCTTACTCGTACCAGAGACGTTAGCGTTGGCAATGGTATCAATGGAGAGGCCACGGCTGGATGGTCACACACACACACTGGGAGCACATAGTCATGTTAGTACAGTGAATTGCAGGTTTAGCTTCCAAGTTTTTGTGTTAAAACTTTACTTTAAACCTGCCAAAATGGTAAAACCCTCGATTTTTAGTGGGAAGCTGAACCCGAAAGTGTCTGTAAGATCCCATCCTGCCTTCGAAACGGGCCCCTAGTAGATAGATCTCCATGGCAGGTCATTTCTTAGGATGTGGCGTGTGACAGAAGCTCCTCCCGTTATGTTTATTGTATTATGTACTGAATCTGTAATTCATAGTGGAAAAGGCACGAGATTCTTCGGTTCCCAACTCTTCTTTGTTCTATAGACTTCTTGGCAGCTCCTATATAATGCGTCGCTTTCTGGGGCAGTCAAGATCGATGAGTCTCCGTTTGAGGTTTGGGCCGGCCTGCGATAGCTGTTTCACAGCGGCCTGCGCGGCCTGATAGACTTCCCGTTCATGCCTTTTCTCGACATCATCGAACAAGGGACAATTTTCCTTCTTTCCACTTAGTGGCACGTTGTCAAAGTGCGTGTAATTACAGGACTGGGAGCAAACGTAGCATTGCACGTTCCCACAGCCTGCTTGGGTGCACACTATCTTATTACAGCCACTCTCTTTGATGAACGGGGTTTGACCTATCAAGGTTAGCGCCAGATACATACATTCGAAGCTTGTGAGGACATACATTGGTTACATTCGCGAATGAGTGCTTTCGACATGGCTTCTTCTATCTCATGCCTACCATCAGCACATCTTGCTGCTTCTTCGCAAGTCATGGGACTATGAGCTTTCATGGAGCAGATACGGCAGCTTGTGATTTTGCATTCAGGGTGTCTGCACCTGAACTCCTTGTTGACCGGTACGGGGGGGTACACTTCTGCATAGGGACAGAAGGGGCATGTGGCCAGGTCTGGTATATTGGCCAAGCGCAGATTCTCCTCTTGCTCGCACCGATCCAATGCAGAGGAGAGCTTTTTGTCTATGAATTTGTTTCGTTCCAAAAGAGAAAAGCCAGAGTTGCACCCGTCTGTGGCTGTGGACATGCACCGTATTTGGTATTTTCCGCGGCCGACCTGCGACTCAGCGTTCCGCTGACAACACTCTCTACAGAATAGCTAAGCAACTGATGTTAGTTATACCCGGGGCGATGATAGTGAACGTACATGGGCAACATCTGCGTCGCAATGAACGATTTCGCGGAGCGGAATAGTGCTGAAGCAGCATTCGCACTCGGTCGTTCTATCTCCAGATTTGGACTTGCCAGGATTGTTTAGCCACCGTCTGGCATCTTTGAGCTGCTTCATCAATCGTTTTTCCCTCATATCGTCAGTCGTTTCTATCGACTCATCAATGTACTCTTCCCGATATCTTTCTGGCTGAGTCAAAGTTGGAACTTCGGGTTTCCAAATTGTATTGCCATTCCATGCTTTGTTCATGTCTTTGTGAGTAGCCTGATATGTCGGTAGGAAACAGTTGTTGTTTGCTTCGAGAAACTGTAGTATGACATACTCTGGAACTCGAGGGAAATCCGTTCGAATCATTCTTATCACAAATATGTATCAATCCTCAATGACACTCTTTCAAAGTTGATAGGTGCAGGATGCCGCACTGCTTTCGGGCGCGGTATTACTCACTGTATGGACAGTACTTCGAGAGATCTGCGATTCGAACTCCTTGTGGTGTTTTTGGGCGGCCTCGGGCAAAGGTTTCCCTCGCTCTGACGGGCCAAAATTTGACAAGGTACCTCTGGAATGTTGAAATTCAAGCCGGCGACGCTCTGAAAGTGACTCCGTTTGGCCGCCCGTCCGTTTGACATGTTGTGTGATGATAAAGGCCTTTCCACGGTTTTATAGTTGATTTTCCGCTGACTCCGTCATTACTTTCCATGTGTGGACTTGTCTGCGGCAAAGAGAGAAAGCCGCAGGCGTAGCTTGGAGGACTTTATACCATTATGATACCCCTCATCACATGATGCATATGGATACCACTGGGTATTCAGACGTCGCGATCTCTGCAAAGTAGCATCGGGTAACGTCAAAGGCATTATTTCAAGGGTTGGAAAACGTCATGGTATCAGCTCTATACGTTCGGCTGTCGCACCCGAGAGTCCCGAGGCTCTTGAAGCACAACAGGCGGTGTTTTGGCACTCCGCCATTTGTCAACTAGATTTGAAGGGATCCTGGTAAGTCAGAGAAGTAGGAGTTGTTCAGCGTGCATCGAGGGTGCGCAATCAAACCTCCAGCCACGATGCCCGATTTCAAGTGAACTCACAGCCCGGAGCCAGATGTTTGGACGCCTCAGCATGGAGCCTATGCTCGAGCGAAAGGCGCGAAAACGAAGGCTCCTGTGAATCTGGTCACAGGTCCGGAAAATCTTGTCTACCCCCGGCTGACGGATGTTTATAATACCACTTCATGACGTAGGGACACGGAAGGCAAAGGTAGGGGCGAAAATACAGTGTGGGCAGTGTTGAAGACATACGAATACAACCACCTATATACACACGCCTGTGTCCCTTCCGTGTCACGTATCTCTGTCATAGATCTCCTTCACCTCATTGTTACTGCAACTCGATGTCACCAAAACTCGATTGAGCTAACTGTGTTTTGAATCCCGTGATGACTACTTTTACATCAGACTACTACTCAGATGACGAGTCTGGTAGCGAGGGCGCTGGTGATTCTGAGAGTAAGTTTATGAAATCTGTTTGAATGTTTTACCCTAACCATACCTTTCAGAAGCCAGGATTCACATACCATGCAATAACCTACAAACCTGCGCGACTGATTCAAAAGCCCGGCTATCCGATGACTATGCGAAGTTGGAGAGGCGGATCGTCCAGCTCCGAGAAGCGGTCCAGGAACTTCAGGAAATGAAGCGTCAGCCGATTACTTATCCGCAGCCAAGAAGTTGGCCCCAGTCATGCCTAGATATGATTGCCATTCTGCTACTGCTCCTGAGTCTGGTCTGACTAAGGCAGGCTATCAATTTTACGGATACCAGAGTGCAAAGCATATGTTTCTACCACGGCTGGTGCACGGCCCATCTTTGACTGCTACACCAGTCAGACCACAAATGAGGGGCAATGGGAACAGGCAGGGATAGTTTTCAGTGAATAAGCACACAGAGCTATTCACACTCTTGTCATCTACACTTTCTCATAGAAGTCTTGTCAAATGGCTTCACCAAAGGTTTTAAAGACCGAAAAACAAGAGCAAGGCATCAAATAGGGCATCCCCCTGGCGTTTGTGGCAGTGCAAAGCCATAATTGTCAAAAAAGATTGTGCCAAGCATGACTGCGCCATAAAATGCCAAAAGCGACTATGCCATGTATGATGTCGACAGAGAAGACATAATTGGTGTTGCGTTTTGTAGCCACGCTATCTTCGATCGTCTTTGGATGATTGGTGTGCAAGCATCCAGCAAGAAGGAACATCAACATGAGAGCGGAATGACGAAGCGGGTGACCACGGTTCAAGAGGAAAAATGTGAGCCTTGCGGCCTCAGTATGTGCTCCCGTAGACAATGAAGTTCGTTTCAACGTGAAATATATATTGAATCTCTGTAAAACTCGGTATCTTCCGTTGCTTTCCTTCATGTATCATTTTGTGTTGGTCGGGACCAGCGCATCCGCTCCTGGCTTTCGGATGGGAGATCTTTGGCACCACGGATGTATCGCGTCCGAAGCCTTTCTCGGCGATGGACTGCTCTCAGCATGTTTGTTAAAGTCGATGCGATTCTTTTGCTCAGAGTCCTTGTTAAGGGTTTGATTGGCGCCTTTGGCAGACAGTCCTGGGCGTCCTGGTGTGGCGTCCGACGTGCTTTCCTTTCTTCCGGCGTCAGAATTAGTGGGAATTTGTGATTGTGTGCTCAATGAAGGTGTTCCTTGAAGAGATTTCTCTTTCAGTCGCAAAGATCTTCTCAGTGTATCAGCAGCTTTAGGGTGAGGAGGCCGCTTTTCTTGGCGCGCGATAGCGCTTGGTTGGCAGGCACGTTGTTTGTTACGACGACGGCAGAGAGAGAGCCTTGGTAAAGTTCGAGTGGCTGCCATTCGGGTCAAAGCTTCTGAACTGGTCCACGTGGATGGTTCCAAAGATACGCCTCTACTATTCAGCTTATATAACCACATTATTATAAGGGCACGCCGATATTCCTACCAAAATATTAAAGTCCAATAAAGGCAGGCCGATGCGAGGTGTTCCAGGATAATGAGCGTGTCGCGAACATACCTTTTTACCTATCCATTTGTTTATTCCCGCTGTCGAGGTACACTGAAAAGTGCAGAATCATTCTCCTTTGCATGATTGTAGTAATTACGTTGGCATTGCTGATCCTAGCCAGCCAGCCAACATGGCAGAGCGGCTTGTCCAGCGATTGATCAGACACGGTGTCGAGGAACAATGTGAGTGGTTTGTAAAGGATATTTCTACCCACAACAATAGGGAAGTGAACCAGAAGTGTCGCGAGCCGTGATTTGTCGTAATGGCACTGGTGCAACTATCTCCGTCCACACTACGCCCATAATTATGTCGCTCATAGATACAAACATCTCCATTTCTTTTCTTCGCCTTTGTAGAAGGAAGAGTAAGGCGAATGCAATTAAGAGGCGCAAATACCGGTGACGTTAGGGACAGCTTATGCGTTAGACTACTGGTGAGGCCATGGCGTGTTGTGTCTTCTACATTAAAGAAACTCCCGCAGGGGTCATCCTATCCTGCTCACGGCACGATATAAACTATCTATCTGAACTTCGCGCTTCATCGAAAACACAACACCCTCGTGCTGGTGAAAGCAAACAGCGCGGTGATAGACCACCCGTTTGGCGGCCACGGCTCTTTGCAGAACCCTGAGTTGGCTTGCGATCTAGGCGTCGCACAACCACACCAAGAACAGCCTTGAGAATCCCATCTGCCGTCAACACCTTGCTGTTGTCCGAGGTAGTAGAATCCCAGGTTATTGTATCAACCATATCTCGAATACCCTGCCTAACGAGGTCATCATCCAGCTCGCGAAGAGCCGTGGCTTCACCACGGCTCGTTACCAACCTGGAAGAACTGGATTCCAACCTGGTGAGGAGGCGCCCCGATCTGATCGGGCTTCCTGGCGTGGTGCGCTGTAATGCTCTCTGGGTCGTCGGAGGGACATCCATCGGTGATGACGATGATATTGACCGGCTTGCTTGAGGCAAGAGAACGATCTAGGTGGGAGACGTAGGGCTCTAGAATGCTGTCAAGACGAGCACCCGTGGGTGTTGAGCCGCTAGGTTGCACAGGTCTGAAGATTTGTTGGACTGCATTAGCGTCCTGGATCTGGAAATATCCGCCTGGTGCTTGAACTCCGGTCCTGGTAGCAGATGATTTATGGTTCAGGAAGTAGACGTCAATACCATCGGGGTCACGAGATGTACAGATCGGTGCGATGGTGCTGAATGCGTCCTGGACTTCTCGCCACGAACGACCCGCCATAGGCGAAGAATCATCGGCGACCAAGATAGTGTCGAAAGAAGAGAGGAAGGCATATTTATCTTCAGTGCTGATGACACTAGAGATATTAGGAGCTAGACTTTGTGTGAGCTCGTAAGGAGGGGTGCGTCTTTGGGAGGCTCATTTTCGGGAGACTGCTTTTCGGGAGGTGCTTGGGGAAAAGGATTGCTGCATGGAGTGCTCTTTACGTTCTTGGCTTTATCGAAGACATCGGCGAACCATCCTGAGAGTAGCGTGACGAATACTTCAGGAATATGTCTTCAACACTGTAATGTCTAGAGCTTGGGCAGCAATCCTGCCTCTTTGTTACCCGCGGCGTGTCGCGAAAGTCAAAGTTGAGCCTCTTTACAAAACGCTCTGTCGATGAGGACAATAATCGTCGTTCTTCGTTTGTTGATGGGTAGGGGTGAATGTTGGTGCTGGCCTGAGGCGTAGGCAAAGCAGCTCTTTATAAACAAGAGCATTACCGTGCGGGATGGTATACCCACTTGGGCTCACAAGGCAGTATGCTTCTATTGTCATTTCCGACCAATGGCTAATTGCCCTACCAGGGAGGCTCCGTGTGTTGTTGGTGAAACTTCACAGCTAACAAACACAGTCAAGAGGCCCTCTGTTCAAAACTGAGGAGACATTTGGTACTTAATTTAAACAAGTACATCGTAGGCATCTATAATGTCCATTTCTTGGCCACTTCATGTAATCACGGCACGCACCTGTAGAGTACATGTACTGTCTCATGAGCGGCTAGCGCATCTCAACGTAGAATAGCGTATGACAGTGACTACGGGCCCTGGCGCTAGCTCGTAACCCGCGCTGGGGCAAGGCTGAGAGTAAGGAGCACGCTGTCAGTACTCAATCCTACAGCAATTTTCAGGTTTATTCTCCCCTTAAATGTAAGTAATAAAGACAATAGGAGGCAAATACACAAGAGTTGAAGCTAGAATACCTTCCAACTAGTCAATTCTGTTCTGCTGGGCATTCCCGCCTTTGCATTTTCCCGCCATGTTTGATGTGGGCCTGTGCCGTAATATAGACTAACTATTTCTACCTTCGGGGATCCAGGATCCAGCATGTATCATCCGATGGCAGCTGAAACGTATCAAAGGCGAATCCAGCCCGTTCAAGTACTTGGGTTTCCATCCAACATCAGCCAAAGGCTTGCTATCCATAGGTATTTAACATGTTCAAACACAGCCCACGAGTTCTCGAGCTTTTGTAGCTAGTATCTACCAATTCCATAGGCATGCTGTTTCTCAATACGTGCGTGACTGCGTTGGCGATGATGGCTCAAGCCCACCATGCGGCGGCCACCACAGTTGGCCAGCAGGTTCGGCCTGCCAATATACAGGAGCGTGATGAACAATATATCAATTCCGCCTACTTTGTCAACTGGTGGGCCTATTGAAAATCTTCCAAAAACGATTTGATACTGACGGTCGTCTGGGACAGGGGCATCTATGATCGAGACTTCCATCCCAAAGACCTCTCAGTTTCAAGTCTGACCCATGTTCTATATTCTTTCCTGAATATCCAGCCTGATGGCACAGTGTAAATCGCCGGAGTATGAGACAAGACGTTCCATGCTAATTCCATCTCCCTGTAGGTACACTGGCGACGTGTATGCTGACCTGGAAAAGCATTATGAAGGTGATTGTATGTCTGCGGTTGGTCGCAGCCTCCCCGCCGAACAGAGTCTTTTTGGGCTAACAATGCGCTCTTGCGTGTATTTAGCCTGGCAGGAAGATGGAGAGAACGCATACGGGTGCGTCAAGCAGCTGTATGTATTGAAAAAGGAGAACAGAAAACTCAAGACGATGCTCTCTATTGGAGGCTGGACCTGGTCGACCAACTTTCCTGCCGTCGCCAGGAGCTCACTATTCAGATCCCGGTTTTCCAAGTCGGCAGTCGCTCTGATGGGCGATTGGGGCTTTGATGGGATCGACATCGATTGGGAATATCCATCCAATTCCGAAGACGCCGACAACATGGTCCTTCTTCTACAGGCCGTTCGAGACGAGCTTGACGCGTATGCGGCGGCCTTCGCCCCAGGCCATCACTTTCAATTATCCATCGCTGCTCCGGCAGGTTCTGAGTATTATTCTAACCTTCGAATCGATAGACTAGCAAGCATCGTCGATCATTTCAATCTTATGGCCTACGATTATGTAGCGACCTCCACAGCGAGCCATAATGCAAATCTGTACGCCAATCATGATATTCCAGGTGCTACGCCCTTTAACACCAATGACGCCATCCAAGCGTATTTGCAGGCCGGTGCGCCAAGAACAAAGCTCGTACTCGGCATGCCTATCTATGGTCGCTCCTTCATTGACACCTCAGGGCTTGGGGGGTCTTCCTCTGGTGCGGGAAGTGCCGACAAAGACGCTGGCAGTTGGGAAAATGGAGTATGGGACTTCAAGGTCTTACCTAAAGCGGGTGCTACTGTGCATTTTGACGATAAGGCCCAGGCATCCTTCAGCTACGATCCAACAACCCTTGAGCTAGTCTCCTTTGATACACCACGGGCCGTGCAGCAGAAGGTATCCTATCTGAAGAGCCTGGGCCTGGGAGGCTCCATGTTTTGGGAAGCATCGGGTGACAGGAAACATGGATCAGGATCACTGATCGAATCAAGCGCACTCTCTCTTGGTAGTCTGGACGTAACAGAGAATTGGCTTGATTACCCAAACTCGAGATACCGAAATATCGCATCTGGCATGGGTGGTAGTGGTGACACCAAAAACACGACTAAATTGACTTGAACTCTTCTCTTGACAATATTTTCTTTTCTCTATTTCAGTTCGGTAGGGGTTTATGAATACAAATATCTACTTCTTACGCAGATTGAATACCAGGCTCGGTCGGCGAGAGTGACCAATCAGCCGATTTTTTTTTTAGACAAAGATTAAATTAGATATATCTCGGCGATAGACCAAAGTATCATTCGCCGAGTCTTAGACAGTGTGAGCTAGCTTTAGGGCGACCTTACAGGAGCCCCCGTGACAACAAGAGTGTGCGTACACGGTAAAACTTCGATCGCCTAATTACTGGCTCTATGTGAGGCCTGTTGTGCCCTGCAATAGCAACAAAACAGAAGGCTCAAAACTGTATCAAAACTTTACTAGAGCATATCTTGGTAGAAGAGTATCTCTGCCAATATGTCTTTGTCCGCATGGGGTCATATATATGCGTTTATGCACTGTGCACGGTCACGCGTTCTTAACTATGATGTCGCTACCCCAAAACGTCCACAGACAAGACTATGGGTCCAGCTTTCAAGATTCAGCACATCGATATCTCCCTTCTTTATTTTGACTCTTTTTAAGCCTATTATCGCCCGGAAGTCTCAAGGTGTGCGTAGGTTGGGACCTATGGATTACTTGTTGAAGGGAGATCATTTAATGGAGTACGGAACAGATGGTATGCGAACAAGAAGAAGAAAAGAAGAAGAAACGAAGGAAAACAACGACATTGTCATGCCTAACTGCCCATCGTCCCATGAGCTCAGTACATCCTTGGCATCTCATGAGAGGGAGCATGCCCAATGTTTTCGTCGTTTCTCATGTTTCAGGCTTACCTGTAGCTCGCCCTTCAACGCCAAACTTGATAGCTTGTAGAAGACGGAGTGCCTCACGGAGAGCTTCAAGAGTAAGGTCCAGCCTTTCGGCTAGTAGTGATTCATTGGTTGAAGCTCTGCGGAGCACCATGCTTGGTAATTTATCACATGGCAACACCAGAGATCGGTAGTTGTCCTCCCTGAACTCGTCAGGGGTGGATACTGGAGTTTCGAGATCCGATGAGCTTGTTGCAATCCTACGTCCTCTTTCCAGGCGCCGTCTTTTTCGTTGTGGGGGCCTCAACGGCGAGTCAGGCTCAACAAAGCCTACCAAGTCCCCATTCTGATCTGTATAATCAACGTCAGACTCGATGCCTAAGTAGACGTTTCAGCTCAGAATGTCCTCATCACTAGGAAAATCGTCAATCAATCATACCTGGAGGGACACTCGAGCTCGATCCAGTGAACGAGTCGTCGTGGCTCATCAAGTCAAGGAACTGTTCTGCGTCTGTCCTCATTTCCTTCAGTTGTGTCAAGTCAAGGGTGACCCGAGGCCTGAAAGGAATCACGATTAGGTCGGTGAGGCGGGCATTCTGTTTATAGCCAAGTTCGATGGCTTTCTTAATCTGAGCGTCATGGTTGAGTATCCGACTTTGGATATATTTGTAACGAGTAGAGACACTGAAATGGACCTTTTGGGCGCCCTTATGAATACTCATGACTATATGGATTTTAAAACGCCCACATGATTGACAAACCGGGGCACCCAGTGATACATGGCAATTCGCTACGAATTGTCGATTGGCCTTTTATGCCAGAAATGCGACCTGCATAGCGGAAGAGTGATGACCATTATTCTATAGATTGCGGACCTTGTGGTCTTACTATGTTCGCTACCAACTTGGCATGTATCCTCCATCTAATCGTTCAGTCGAATGTTTTTGATGAGGGCATCTTGTGAGGTCATGCCCATAAGAAC
>JABCJY010000788.1:0-29647 GCA_013184415.1 Fusarium concolor
AAATAAAATTATTTTAAATAATTTTTATAATAAAAAATATATATTTACTGAGAATATAGCTATTTAATATCTTAATAATATAAGTTTTTTAATTATATAAGGCTAGGGCCTTTTTTAATAAGTAATTTAAAAAGTAGTAGTAATTTTAGGGTGTGTCGGAACTTTTGAGCCCCCACTGTAGTTCCAGTCGTATCGCTAAACCGTAGCTAGGGGAATATAGACAATTTAGTAAAGACCTGCCTCGAAGTGACGAAGGAAGCGACAGAGCATTGCTCAGTCCAATTGAGCATCTCCAAGACGGAGGTCCGCCATATACAAGTAGAAAACGGCCCTTGGGAATGTGGTGGTGTCGATCTCAAGCCTGCTGAGGCCAGTAGCATACCAGCGGCAGCCGGCAGTGAAACACCCAAGTCCTTAGACCGGGTGTATCGGATCAAGCATGGCATGTGCCGTACTTTTATGTAATGGAAATGACGGCGGCTTGGGTCCGTATACCAAGGGTCAGTCCAACAGACGCATTCTCCCCTGTCATGATGTATACTTGGATAGCATGGCTGCTACCTTCTAGCTGTTTTTAGTATAGGATGAGAGACATGCCCAATTGGACGCCTTAAAAATTATAGTTTGTAATATCCTTTAATGAGAAACTCCGTGCACTGGCTGCACTCCATGTTCCTGAAAGTTTATTGCTTTGTTTTCCCCAACCCTAAGTCAATCCGGAGAAACGACCTCCTCGGCTGATCGGATAACTCGGAACGGGCGGCTATACTGCCTATAACCCCTCACCAAACAAAAAGAACAAGTACCCTTCTTTAGCAGCTAGATCAAGCAGAAAGGAGCATCAGCAATACTTGAAATTCGAAAATTCCATGGAAGACGCAGCAGACCCCTCAAACCCGTCAGAGCCCCAAGCCGGCTTGAAGCGGAAGCGGGTTGCCAAGGCCTGTTACAAGTGCCGGTCCATGAAGTCCAAGGCAAGCCGATGACGCTCCTCTGTCTCCTGCGTCCTACTAATCATTGTCGTGTAAGTGTGATGGGAAATGGCCCGAATGCAGTCGCTGTAAAGGCTACGGATATGACTGTGTCTACAGAGCTGAGAGGCGAGCCAAGCGGCGCCAAGAAGCTGCCCCCGACAGCAGCTCGCTTGATGGCGCTGTCCAAGGACATGGAGATCTCCGCGAAGCAATAAGGCAGTATGAGGCGCTACTGGACCTGGTTGTGTCGAAGCTGCCGACGCCACAATACCGGGAAGACGCTTCTACAGTGTTAGCTTGCATGAAAGCCGCCGATAGAGCCTTATCTAATATTGATGCATCTACTCTGACGACTAGGCTGCCGACAGGCATGACTGGATCTGACGCTATCTCTTTACGGCCGCAGGTTAGTCAGGCCGAGAGGTACCTTGGTAAGGTGAGCGATGTATGCTTTTTCAACCTGGTCAAGCGGGTGCTACAGACCCAGCCAGGCTCTACCGACTCTGACCAAAGAGTTGACAGCTACGAGCAAGTCGACGACATCGCGTCCCCCAGTGTTATTCCTGGGAGATTTGTTAAGCTGCCTAGCCCTGAAGCGGCCAAAACCTTCGCCGACGTCTACTTCTCTACTGTTCATCTTGCCTTCCCCTTTATCCCCCAGGCACTGTTTATGAGGTCCCTTGACCAAGCTCTTGACTCACCAGATGACTGCTCTCTGGACAGCACTAAACTAGCACTGATATGTAAGCCGCTAGCTATCCTTGTGTTACCCAAGGTTGTTTTTAACTCAAACTGTGGCTAGACGTCATTTGTGCCATTGGAGCCTACTATACTAGCTTACCAGGAGAACAAATCGGGGCAAACAAGTCTCACGAAGTTTACTTCCTTCAGGCGCTATCTTTAGCAGGCGCAGACCGGTCCATCCACCACGTATCTTTGCTCCTGGCCCAATGCTTTTATTTATTAGCAGTCTGCAGAACCGACAAGTAAGTTCAAGTCCGATGCCACTCAACTTATGGAAAGCTAACTTGGCAGCTGCTGGGCAACATTGGGACAAACCGTACGTACGGCCCAGAGCATTGGGTTACATGTAGAGCAAAACGATTCCAAAAGTCTCGAAGGGTCAGGTAGGTTACTTGTAGAGCGGCGACGGCGAATCTGGTACTGTATATATGTTCTAGATCGCCTGGTCTCTCTTCAGTTAGGGCGGCCTCCAGCGATCCATGAAGACTACTGCGATGTTCCGCTGCCCTCCCGAGTCGGCGATTTGGATATCGATTGGGACAGCGGCGTT
Organism: Fusarium concolor; assembly: GCA_013184415.1. Classification (NCBI taxonomy): domain Eukaryota; kingdom Fungi; phylum Ascomycota; class Sordariomycetes; order Hypocreales; family Nectriaceae; genus Fusarium; species Fusarium concolor. The sequence continues at coordinate 2,269 of JABCJY010000788.1, forward strand.
ATTCCAACATCCTTTAAGGGTCCTTCCGTTGGCGACTACCATCTAGAAGTTATCTCTTTCTCCAAAATAGTAAGCCAGGTTCTTCGAGACCTATATAGTCCGAGAGCCGGCCAGAATACAACTGGAGATCTATTCAATACCAAAGAACTCGACCTTCAACTCATACAATGGAAGCAATCGCTGCCTAGGACATTGCGGTTCGACTTGGGACACGCCTTTGAGAGATCCTTCATCTTCAAACGTCAGGTATATATCTCTATCGGATCTAAATACTTACCACGTACATCGTTACTAACATATGGAAGCGAAGCATGCTGGCTATTAAATACCACCATCTCCGGGCTCTCATCCACCGGCCATACCTTTGCTACCCGATATTACGCAATCTTGATGATGATACTGAGATTGCACTCACACAAACAAACTGGGCCCTCGTTGGTATGTATGAAAAGATATGCATCGCAGAGGCACGGGAGACGGCACGCCTCCTGCATTGTATTTCGTGTGAAAAGGACTTGGTGCAAGAATTCCCCTGGTGGCAAATGATCTCGTGTTTGATCTGTGCAGGGTCTATCTTGGTGGTCTCAAGCATCTTCAGTCAGCAAACGGAGGATGCATTGGATGGTTTCGATGCTGCCGGCATTTCTGATGATGCAGAGACTTGCTTACGAGTGTTTGAGGCTCTCAGCGTTAACTCGACGGGCGCTAGAATTGCGAGAGACATGATGGAGGGACTAAAAGAATGCGGTTTGAGATGGAGTATGTGCACGCTATGTCTTTCCTCTAGGCTGGTGCTAACATATCTCCCAGGAGACGCGACCATTGCTTCTGAGCCCCCATACTCTTCCTCTGAAGTCCAAGACTTTAACAGTTACCATATATCTCACAAGGCACATCCAGCATCCCATACAGCCTTAACCTCTAAAGGTCCTGTTCCTAGTCTAGACGGGCAGGATGCCTCTGTATCAGACTTTTCTTTTACCACGCCAAGTGCCTGGCCGGCAGAAATTGTCGACTCTATGGCGTGGTCGGTCCAGTTCTTTGGTGCCGTTCAGTCTGGGGAGTAAACTGCAGACGCAGTCAACTACTATGGTAAATATTTAACAGGCTTACGTCTATACGTAAGGTAATACCAGTGCTCTCTGGTTCTTATTCTGCCTCGAGTATATCTCTCGAATGCGACTAAGAGCTTATTCCCTGCGCACCTTAACCTAGAGAGTTATTCTGCCACATTCCCACCAAGTTTATGTTTATGCAGGCACGCAAGATCCTTCCGACTTTGCTACCATGACGTTCATCACAGTCGTAGTTCTCGAGCGTCATTGCTGGATCGAATTGAACGATATCAAATGATTTCTCATCATCATCACGGTTCCATGTAGGAGCTTTGTACATGCAGGCTAAGCCGTGATAGCTAGTATATAGACACTTGTGTGATGAAACAAGTCCAGGAAGCCTGCCCTGGGGCTCTTGTTCAAACTCGCTGTATTGTTCCAAATTGCAATCGAATTCTCTAGATCTTCTTCTCCTTCAAGTAGTTATAGTCTACCATTGAATCATGTACAATATTCAGAAGCTTCCCGGCATCCTCAGAACCAAAGTCCTTCTCCCATCTTTGGTATGTGGCCTCCATGTCGAGACCCCGAGAGCTCTTTGAGCTATCAATCGAGGTCGAATTCCAATACTCACTCATGAACTTGAGTTCCCGGCGGCCAGCGTTCTCTGGGGCCTGAATTACATCCCATTTGTAAAGGATATGGTTTTCATCCATGCCGAGTAAGTTGCACAGCTTCTTAATCGTTGAGCTTCCATCAAGGATGTCATCGGCATCAACAACAATCGGTCCGGATTTCTGATCGACGTTGGATAAGAACCAGTCATACAACTGTCGGGAGTACTGATATGTAGTATAGAATGCCCATGACCTATCAGCAAGATCAAGTGATCGCGCACCGCTTTCAGCCCTGTACCAAGATTCGAACGTGAGGGCCGGGTGTCGAATAAGGAAGATTGGTCTCCATGATATCAGCCACCTGTCGGGAAATATGGTTGGATTTGTCTTTGCGGTCTCCGCGGATATGGAAGATCCATCTTGATTCACAGTAAAAGAAGGGCTGGGAGGTCCACCCCACATATGCTGTGAGAGCTTGGATGGTTCCCAGATGTAGAAGGTATGTTCTTTTAGGAACATAGACAGATTCTATCGACGTTAATAGAGGTATATTTAAATCGAAAAATGACTTGCATTAGTTTTCGCAGACTTAAGTTCCGTCTGGATCTCGTCAAACCCTTCCTGGAGAAGCTTTTGAAAACCTTCGCGTTGCTCATTGGAGACTGAGTTCAGTGGCCCCCAGTTGAAGGCTTCTCGGGCGAAATCAAACGCACGCTTGAAGTGGTAATTTGATTGAATCCATCCTGGTTGGTCAGAGAGCAGGCGGCACAGGACATGAGAACAGGTACGATTGAGTGCGAAAAGAAAAACGTCCTGAGAGTGAGTCTCAGTGACATGACATTCCTCTATGCTTCCCATAGTGCCTAAAAATTGGTAATAGGATATGGAGCAGGAATAACAGGTAACGTTTCGAATTGGTAAATAATTTTAGTAACGGAAAAAGAGGAAGGAAAGAAAGAAAAGAAAAAAAATTACTAGATTAAACCAAGCGCATTTATACAAGTAAGGAGACATCCGCTCCTTGCTGTTGTGTATGTGATTGAATTTCGCTTCCCAGAGATGCTAACTTGAGAATATACTAAAAATAGGCCTTTAGACTGGGCTGTCACAGTAAGAAAGTGTGCGAACATACCGTAGAGCTAACTGTGAAGAGTAGCAATGTCAGCAATCCGATCGCTTTAATTGGTTGATGAAGCTATCTATCTTATCGATATGGAAGTTTGCACTGAAAACCGGGTCGGATGCCCCCAGGAAGGGTAGAACACAACGCGATGGTCGCTTTAACATTGGATTGTGCGCATATTAATCATCCCGTCATAGAAACTCTGCTCACATACCATGCAGAATGTTACTGAAGTGATGATATCTACTTATGCAAAGGTTCAATTGAGAATTTGTTTCATGACGCAGTTTCAAAAGATCAAATAACTTCAATTTGCCGCCTTATCTGGCCTATGCGTTTGAATGTAACGAAGCGTCGTTGATTTTGCAAATCCTTCTCATTGACACATGAGATGGAGTCATAAATGCATCTCCCTGCTAGTAATAATTCCAATATCCCTATTCCACAGCTAGTGCTTCGCGCCGAGTTTTGCTTCCAGCGTCAAAATATGGGCTTTCTCCGATACCAACTGCACGATGGCCTGTACGCGCACCAAGCCCAGCATAGTCAAAGATTGCTGTGTGATAAACAGTACGGTTATCCCAAATGGCTGTGATAGAGTTAGAGCATGTTTGTCAAAAGTCTGAGAAATGATGAATACTCACCAACATCATAGGGACTCTTCCAGCGATGTCTCAGTTGGCAGTCATGTTCCTCGACAATTAACTGCAGAAACCAATCAAGAAGACGCTTGCTTTCATCAGGTGTCAGGTCGTTGATGCTCTCGCAATGATTTCCAACTGCGAAAAGGCTCTTCCAGCCCGTAACAGGGTTGGTACGGACAACCGGGTGGGTGGTTGTAAGGCCATCGCCTACATTGTTCGGCGATCCTCGTGGCTGGGTGTAAAGTTCAAATCCTTTCTCCGCAGCCACTTTTGGCAATCTCCTCTGAGAAAATGTGGCTGTGAGGCCCTCAAGAAACTTGCGATAGTTAGGAGAGATCTTGTCGTAGATCTCACATGACGAGGCCCACATTGTGTCTATAACGCGGTCAGAATTTAAGCTTCGAGAAACAGTTTGGGACTGTGGTCATATACCTCCACCAGTTGGGGGCATCTTGACCACCTTCAGGATCGAGTAATCCGGGGGGTTAGGTTCATATCCAGCATCAGTGTGCCAGCTATTCCTAATGTCGCTGGGTCTGTTTTTCCAAAGGTCTTCAGCCGGGTTGGCAGCTTTGTCCGTGGTAATGGTGTTGATATGCTTCTCTTCATCAGGGTTGAAGTTCTGCAAGGGGTGAACGTGCAGGGTTGAAGACTCTGGTTTGCCAGTAAGTCGCCCTAAGCGATCCGCAAGCTCCATTTGAAGCTCATTGGTAAGGTCTTTCTGGGCACGGAAGAAGACAACACCACGGCGAGATACTGCTTATCTTCAGTCATATGCTGCTAAAGGATTCGAGTTTGGTATCTCACTAGTAATAGCTAATTCGCGAATGAGTGAATCGCTGTTATCGGCTTTCAGCCAGTCCACAACATTTGCGTCGGGAAATTCAGTTCCAATGACTGGAGTGACACTGAAGGACTCGTAACCGTCCAACAAACCACTTAGTTTTAAAGGTTCTTTCGTGAGCTTGCTTTTCGCGGTTCCGTTGCTGCTGCCATTCAAGAAGGGCTTTTCGACCTGAGGAGCAGACATTTTGTAAACAGTGAAAAGGTTGAATTCAGTAAGTTATGTTTGAGTCTAGTGTTAGTGGGGTTCAAGGGCCCTTGGATATTTAGATATCTATTTATTAGCATAAACAGAATACCCTGCTGGACTCGTGACATAGTAAATAACGACCGCGGCATAGATATTGACCGATGTCGTCAGATAATTCCCTAGATAGTACCATGTGACAACAACCTGCATAGCAGTCCCGCTCGCTACTTTACTCTTGACGATTCTGATAATAGTATACAGTTATTGCACTGCTTAATTCAGATTTCTGTCAGGTGTTATTATTCCCTTACAACCTGTTGCCAACAAAGATTCAAGATCGATGCCTGTTCAACATAATTCAGCGAGCATAATTAAGAAAGCAATCCAAATCAAGTTGCTATTATTCTCTGCTATTAAATGATTCAAATACTCTTTAGATATGGCCGGAATACTTTCACTTGAGTATAAACAGGACACCGAAATTAATAACAAAGATATCATGCGCCATATCAAATTTATCATTTTCTTTCTAACCAGCTACAGCATGCACAGCCGATGGTGGAGAGTCCCGGTGTCTCAAGCGACGCACTGCTTGATCTAAAACCTGTGTGAAGGTTCTCATCTCATCCATCGTGTTGTAATGTACCAAGCTTGCCCGTATAATGCCATCATCTCCACGTCCCAAAACATCGTAGACTGTACGAGGAGACCAGCAATCTCCACTTATCAATCGACATGCCGATGTTTCGTGGATCTCCTGTGCCACCTGGTCAGATGAAAGCCCATTTACAGAGAAGCTGACTAGAGAAACTCGATCGTTGGGATCTGATGATTGCGATCCATATACAGTATACAGGTCTGGGTTGGCCGTCAGATAGTCAAGAAGATACCCGGTGATGGCCTGCTCATGAACAATAATAGATTCCCAGCCAATCTGGTCCTCCAGATAGTTGATAATTGGTACAACGGCATGCTCCAGCTCAATGCAGTGATTTCCGAGGCCGAGCTTGATGGATAAGGCATTGGGTTCGAAGAAATAGTGATTGAGACTAGATAGAAAGCGCTGTTGAATTCGCCGACGAGCATAGATTTGCGCAATGTGAGGACCAAAGGCTTTGTACCAACTGAAGATGTAAAAGTCGACGTCAAGACTTTTGACATCAATTGGACGATGGGGAGCCAAGGCTACCCCATCAACACATACCATGGCGCCAGGGATAGTATGAACAAGATCTGCGATATCCTTTATAGGTTCAATAGTTCCGGTGATGTTTGACACATGTCCACAGGCAACAAGTCTCGTTTTGGGAGTCAACAGCGGCCAAAGTGACTCGAGGGTGAGCTTGGGGTCTGTATTACTGCCTTTTGGTGGGGCCCACCACTTGATGACTATGCCAAGACTCTTTGCCAAGGCTCGCCATGCAGTGATTCCAGCTTCATGGCAGAGAACAGAAACAACGATTTCTGAGTCTGAATTGAGATTTGGACGTAGCGAATTGGTCAAGGTTCGCAGCAGACCGGTTGTCGAAGGTCCAAATGCTTCATGGTTGAACTTGTTAGTAACAGTACACGAACTTTCATGGAGAGTTTCGGAAAACCAGGATGTCCTGAGAGGCTCTTACCAATTTCGTCGGGGTCGGCATTCATAAAAGATGCTATTCTTGCGTATTGGGCAGCACGTCTCTTGACATCAACGTGGCTTTTCGAGTCCAGTCCACGAAGATTCATGTGAGGATGAGACATGGTTCTTGCAATGCTTTTCGCAGGTCAAAGGTTAGGATACATTCGATTCATGATTGCGCTTGGCTTTGGGTAACATGCCTCTCAATAACCCCCTTGTATACTAGAGAGCCAGCGCCATTGTTGAGACAAATGGAGCCTTTGTCCAGGCCGGGAAATTGCCTCCGAACGAATTCAGAGGCAAGTTGCGGGAGTCGTCTGCTGATTGCCATGGCTTTGATGATGAAAGGATATCAGTTTGGTGTGAACTGGCATGCGAAGAACAAGAGGATATATCTTTATTGTGGACATGTCTTATTCTGAGCTCTCATCGTTTCCATATTTAGTGAATGCATGGCACAGTGCAAGCCCTTTGTTCCCCACTTAAAAAGGCCACGTTCTCTCTTGGCTGAGCTGTATGGAGCGTTTTTGCCCTCGACATTAACCCACAATGGTTACAGAACTTACAGGCTCAAGACTTATCTATATACTTCACTGTTCCTAATGGAGGTCCTAATACGAGATGCTTATCAATATCTCCATTAAAGAAACTTCTCTAACAATACTAGACCAGGGCTGACTTTCACATGCCCAGTGAAAATACTTGCTGTCAGACTGTGGGGACATGCTTGTGACAGGTCATCTCGCGTATCTCAGGGTGAAGGAGAACCATAATTCTAAGCATCGCCCTCTGAGAGTGAAACACAATATAACAACTTATAAGAACCCCATGCTGGCCCATGGTTGAGTAAGAGCCTTGATGGTTTTATTTTCGTAAGGACCTATCGACGCCGTATGTTGCGCATAATTACACAGCAACGCTGATGCCCAATTAAACTTGTCCCGAATTGAGGTGGGATAAGGGAAAAGAGAAAAGAGGCCCTTGGCAGATGCAGGCCAGTTTTCGGAAATGCGACCGATGGTCCGACCCTCCATTTCACCCGTCCCTCAACCCCACGTCCAATCGTTACGTCACCTGCAATAGGACTCTGATAATCAACAGTATTCCAACCTATTGTAAACAAGCAATGAACGGTGAGCCTATAGAAAACAACTGCAAATCCACATGGTTCTGAATTTCAGTTGATTTTCATGCCTAAGTGGAGTCCATCTACACGGCAGAGAGATGCCTCAAATGCATCTGGTGCACAGGGGGGCAGAAGACTACTTACAGTTTGGTTTGGTGATGGGTCAAGGATGGCCGCAGAAGGTTGTTAGAGAAAATACTTTTTTAGTAAGCTTCCCGCACGACGCGTGAATAGGTAGAGAAGAACTACTTGCGGCATGGCTTTCACTAATACTATATAGTTCTCTCTTTAGGGCGAGGGTAGTAATCCCCAAGACCAACGATGGTAGGATGAGCTTGTCCATAAGCTAAAAAGCGGCACATTTTGCCTTTGCCCTTATGGGAGAATCTCGCATATAAATATTATGCGATGTACTACACCTTGCATGCATGAGGGACGCACAACACTTCACACCGAGTGGGCCTGTATGCCATGCGGGGACTATCGTAAAGGCACTAGAGCCTCCCCGCACTCGTCGCCTCTTGAGACAGACTGCCGTACCTATTTCAAGGCCCGTGCCATGGGTTCCACCGTCCCGGGTCTCGTTTCCATCGTTCCGTCTACATTGTAATCGATCAGATATCGCGTTGGATCGCCGACTTTTGATCGTGTTCATACCCCGCCTCACCTGTTGTGTTCACTCAATTTGCTTTCCAATCTGGAGTCTATCTCGTCTTCCAGGATGCGCATCGAGTCCAACTCGAATGCCGACCTACAAGACTTGTTCTGTCAGCTTGCACGCTATTTTAGTGCAAACGAGAGTAAAATCTCCGCTGCAGAAGCCTCCAAGTGCTTCTTACGCCTCTCACTACTGGATTCTGGCGCTTTGGTTCGCCTCTTCTTTTTATTGTGCCCATCTTGTGAGTCTCTTTTTGCATTTGCTGGTCGAGTTGGATGTGTGAAGCCTTCGCCAGCCCTCGCTCGCCAATGGCTTAAAATGCAGCACGATATCTGTGGATATTATCACGAGATTAACATCTCCCATACGCCACACACCCGTTACGGACTAAGTACTGGCACTGACTGATATCACTCTTCGCAGTCCGATCAGTATTGTCACGGCAGGGTGAAGTGTCTGCTGCGTTCCCCTCAACAGCATCTAGGCCCAGCGGCGAGAACGACAACAGCAGACAACCAGAATCTCAAGAGTCCCCTTCTGGGAATTGCAATCGCCGAGATTCACATGACGACAATATTTCGGGTACTCCTGGTTTGCAGGACTCGCAAGATCCGGTTGCTGGAAACCACGATAGCCTACCAATCGCACACACAAGTCCTGGCGCGGGAAACACGCTGACACAAGTATTGGAAGGGCTGAACGTCCTTAGCACTCCCGATATTCTGGAACAGAGCACCCTTAGCCAGCAGCAGATTTTGGACGAATTGCAAGATCCAATAAGTGGCACACTAGCGGTAAATCCTTCTGATACGGCAGCCCTCCCGTCCGCTTTTGATGACGATGTCCTTGGCAAAACTCGACTGGCCACCTGTAATGAGATTGGCTTCACACCAACTCTGAGATGGCTTTTAGAAGCCTGCAGAACAGACCGCAGTGTATTCCTCCGCAAAGTCGAGGAGTCTAAGGCTGCTCTCCCCAATGGACAAGGCTGGAGAGCCGCTATAGCTATTAAGCAAGAGAATGCTGACATGCGGGACTTATTAAGTATATACCACAGGTTTGAGTGTTATAACATTTATCGGCATGTGGTGGAGGCTGGTTATCACACTGGCGAGCATTGGATACGAGACAAGCGCCGCGAACTGGCCCAGAAGCTTTGTGACGACTTTCCTGAGCGCTTTCAGGACGCAAAAGCCGCTAACAAATGTCTCAACTGGGTCGATCAAGGATGTAGATACCATGAATGGACTAAGATGTTTAGTGAAGTATCGGAACTCGGGTTCCTTATCGCCTTGCCTTCAGAGGTACCTCGTTCAGCGTATGTTTGTACCCATTCCCTCGGCTAGTTGCTGTATCTCACATATGGCATTACAGATACACATCCAGATGCACAAAAGAACAAATGAGTGCAGCCGCCGTCAGATTCATTGCTTTAGGCATTTATGACCTTGTGAAAGATCTGGAGCTCTCAGAATTGGGTAATCACATCGCACAACAGTTGGAAGAAATGACAACCGGGAAGCGACTTCGTGCCGATGGTGAGAGACCCCAAAGGTGGTGGTGGTTACGTTTCACTTTCTTATGTAACTGTCTTCCAGAACCGGAACAAGATCCTCAACGCTCCTGGAAATCACCACGACTGATGTCATCGTCGAGAACGCCCACTTTGGTGCAATCAGAGCAAACCGCAACATCGCCTGGAGCGATAACCGTATGCGAAGACACGGCTATGTGGGACCAGACCGAGTACTTCTCTCTTTCAATGCTACCGGACGAGGATTTCAATAATTGTATGTCTTTCTCCGGTGTTACCAGGTTTATACTGACCATAGTCAGATGAGTTGAGCTCTTCAACTTGTTGGGACTTCACCATGGATAACCAGCCGTCGACCTTTTCTTTCCCGATTGATGAGCTGTACCAGCACTTGAATAACACGGGTGGTCAAGTTGCAACTTTCAGTGAGCCTAGCAGGTAACAACTTGGAACTGAGTCCATTCCATCTAGTCCCTGGTTCAAAACAATAATAATTAGCTATGAGGAGTGTTCAAATAATTGTCAATCTCAGGCATTCTCAACAGCTACTAAACCTAATCACAAAAGGATACCAATCCATCCTTTTTCAAGCACCGGTTGCTCCAAGATATTCCTTCCTACCAGTCAGCATAGCTCCATGCGTTTTGGCATCGAGGCTGTCCTCCCTGAATAGGGAATACTTCTTATTGTGCCATTCCACACTGTTGATCTCTTTCCCTTCATGATTCTTGAACTTGGCGTCAAACTCAGGTCGCAAGAAGTAGATGACGGAGAACTTGTCTTGGCCGGCAGAATCGGGTGGTGGTACGACACGATGGAGGGACGAGGCCAGCATGCCATTGGACAGGAAACGCAGTGAGTCTCCGACGTTTACAACAGCATGCCCCTCTTTGGGGGGAATGAATGACCAGTCTTCACACCCAGGCAGCATAGCCTGCAGGCCGTCTGACTTGGAGAAGACAACAGTCAACGTTCCCATATCAGTATGGGCCATGTTGCCAATTCTCTCATCACTGCTACCCCAGGGCAAGTAGTTCAACATTGCCATATTTGCCGACGACGGCTTGTCCTTCCTGTGGCACTCCTTCAAGTTATAAGGGAGCTGCAAGGCCTCAGACAAGATGGAAAGAATGCAATCAGTGTATCCATGAACCTCGCCCATGAACATCTTGAACAACGCCAAGTTCTCCTCAATGTCTCGAGGGACAATCATTGCATCCTCACCAAAGATGCCATTGTTGTGAATCTGAAGCATACATGTTAGCTAATCACGCGCAAAGCGAAAAGTTCTCGTATTGAAGAGCCATACCGAGAAGCTCTCATAGCCATCCTTCTTTCCAGAAAAGGGCCCAACAGAACATCCGGCTCGCTTGTAACTGCATTGCTTATTTTAGCTATGTAAGAAGAGGGGTGCATTCATAACGCACCCTAGAAGTCTTGAGGGGAGGTATTTCTCAGTACTGTATTCCTCCTTTTCCTCCAGTGGAAGCTTAAAAACTGTCTTTCCAATGATCGCAAGCTGTTCAACAAGCTTGAGAATATCGCTTGTAGATGGATGTCGAAAATCAAGATAAAAGAACCCATAGGACTTGCAGGACGACACAAGATCATTGATAGCATCGGTTTCCCCGGCGAGCAATCCTGCCAGTGAAACTGACTTGAGGTTCGCAGTCTTCTTTGTGTCGACGGTCATGATTTATAGGTAAAATTGGTTCTCTCAGGTAAAGATAGATTGTGCGAACTGATAATCTCTTTGTGCAATGTTTCACTTTAAATACTCCTGACTTCTTAATATTCTTTGATCTCATATGTTATGAAATTAGCCCTCTGCCCATCCTCTGCCAGCGTTTTCGATACATCATGAACTCCCATAATCAGCATTCACAAAGCTGCTCTGTAATACCGCCGTTATCCGTGCATATTAGCCTAAGCCATCGCATAGACCCTAGCATCTTCAAGTACCAAGTCCTCAACCATTATACATGGACAAGTACATCAACGACAGGAATTCCTTATAGGCAATCCTACCATCGGGCAATGGGTAGCGTAGGCTCTATTCTCTTTTCATTTACTCCTTACATCTCTCATCAGGTCGATGCTTGGACGGGCTGTTAATGCTGTCAGTACACCAAGTAATTGAACGGCGAACATATTTACTGCGGTATTCGCAGTTACGCTCGACAGCGATCACCATCACCTTCAGAAAACACCACTCGAAACAAAATGAGAACACTCAATACACAGAACTATAATGCACTGAGTTTGGCTCAGCCGACCAACTTCAAGGCAATGCTGAAGTCTGGCACAATACTATGGGGCACGGGCTGCCGAATTCCTCATGAAGAAGCAGCACGAATTGTTGCCTCGACGCCATATCATTTTTGCTTCCTAGATGCAGTTAGTTCTTTATTACCCAACCATTGTAACAATGGAGATATTTGAGCATTGACAAATAAGCGCAGGAGCACACGCCGCTAAATGCAACGCTACTGGTTAGCCTCATTCGGACGATTCAGTATCACTCAAACGGCACGATGGTACCGCTGGTACGGATCCCAGGTTGCTCACCAGAGCTAGTCCCATATGCTCTAAACGCGGGTGCAGGAGGAGTAATCATGCCTCACATCCAAAATGCAAAGCAGGCTGAGGAACTGGTTCGTTTGTCGAGATTCCCACCAATGGGTGACAGAAGCTACCCTCCTGCTGCCTTGATCAATGAGCAGCAGCACAAAACACCAGAAGGCCAGACGACATACGATATTTGGAACAACCATGCCGCTGTAATCTGTCAGATCGAGGACCTGGAGGGGCTGGAAAACATTGAAGAAATCTGCAGGGTTCCTGGTGGTATGTACCCAAACCCATTGAGCTGGGACTCGTGCTAATATCTTTCCAAGTTGACGGGCTTTTTATCGGCACCGGCGACTTGCGATTATGCATGGGAATGGCTACGGGGAGTCTCGATGGCGACGAACCTGCTTTCGTGTCTGCACTTCAAAAGATACGGGATGCAGCCAGAGCCAATGATCTCCCTATGATGGGGTTTGGTATATCCCACTCTACACTGAAGAGCAGGATTGATATGGGTTGGAATGCCTTCATCATCCACGGGGATATTGATGCCATATGCAAATCAGCTATTCAGGCTCTGAACTCATACACCAGTGTCGCCTGTAGCACTTTCTCCAAGGATCATAAGAACGGAGAACACAAGAACGGCGAGCATAAGAATGGCTCTAAAAGAGAATGGAACAAAGATTAGTGACAGAGTGCTTGATCTTGAGATTTATATACCTAGTTTAGTTTATCAATGTTAGTTCAGGCTAAATAATCGCCAGCTGTTAACGTAATGGTATAACTACTGAGCCAAGCAGCGAAAGAGTTATTCCGTCATGTGTCAAGCAAGTCCTTATTGGTGTGTAAGCATAACCCAGCTCCCCGCCTGTTTAGAACGTCCGTGTCTGGATGGCCTTGAGCATAAATATCATGCATCCCCGCCAATGTATTTTCCCAGTACTCCTCACCTACAAGTCGACAATAGTGATTTTCCAAACATGCAGGTTCAAAATATCAACCTACCTGAAGACGTTCTCTTCACCAGACTTCTGAAACTTGCCACCGAATACCAGGACCAGGTTATCGTTGACGACCACAGCCACGATACTCAATTTGGTTATCGACATATTCTTGATGGTACTTCAAAACTTCTGCAGAAGCTACAGAACCTCCATGGGTCAACTCCAGACCAGCCGGGAGATTTTTTCATAGGGGTTTTGGCTCCGAATGGTTATGAGTTCATCATCTCTGTTCTTGCCGTTCTTGCGTTTGGTGGAGTAGTTGTTCCTATGCGTGAGTTATACACTGAGAAGGCAGCACTTGGCGTCGACTGATGGAACAAACAACAGCTACAGGCGCCCTTCCCTCAGAGGCAGCCTATATGCTTGAGCAATGCAATGGACAGTATCTGCTCGTTAGCTCTGAGCATATTGATCTCGGCACAAGAATTCAAGCAGAAGTCGAAATACCAACATTTACGATTGAAAGCCAAGGTCAAGTTGACGCACTACTACCCACAACAGCATACAGTCTTGATGCATCAATGAAGGTAGCTGAGGATTGCCCCAGCATTCTGTTCTTTACCTCAGGCACGACTGGTCCCCCAAAAGGTGTTCTACATGCACGCAAAACCATGAATAAGTATGCTCGAATGGCAGAGGCAGGGCCAAACGACGACATTTGTCTCATACCTAGCGGAGCCTTTTGGTCTGTCTATTTCACAAAGGTCTTTCAGATGCTACTTACTGGAGTTCACATCGAGATTCAGAATTTCGGACGCAACTACAACCTCATATGGGAGAAATTCCGCCAGAAGACAGCCACCAAGATCGTCCTATCTCCAACCTTCTGGTATGGCATGATGCATTACTTTCAGGAGAATCTCTCAAAGCTCCCCGAAGATGTTGTTCAAGAGTACATTGAGGGCGCTATGCACCTTCGTGATGCTACTGCAACTGGCGCCATGCCGTCCAGAAAATTGAAGGAGTTTTGGCGGGACCTACGTGGTGGGAAGTCGCTGAAAGTCTTGTATGGGTCGACAGAAACTCAGGAGATATCTATCTGCGACGGAGAAGTGGAGTTCACCGAGGTAAGGTACATTACGATTGGAGGTATGCTCCTGCTGACGTGATGATCATTCAGAACGACCTTGGAACACCTCTGCCAGGTGTTGAGGCGAAGCTGGAAGGATTCGAAGGAGAACTGCTTGTCAAGACACCGTCTTTGTTCCTTGGGTATGCCTCTTCTCTGAGCTTGGCCTCTGAAATTCCCTTAAACATTCACTGACCTTCAGCCAGTTACCTAAACAGACCCGATGATTCTGCTGAACGATTTGACCCTGAAGGGTTCTTTAAGACGGGAGATCTGGTTACCCGCTACGAGGGAAAGCTGATCTTTCAGGGAAGGGCAAACATGGACTGTCAGTGCCCCGTATCCCTATTCCACTCTCCTAAGGATCATCGTCTGACTTGGCGCAGTATTTAAGTTCTATACCTACAAAGTCCCTCGCATGCAAGTCGAAGCATGTCTCACAGCACTTCCCTATATTCTTGAGGGATACGTCCTGCCAGTGGCAGACCCGCACTGCGATACCCGTACGGCTTCTCTTGTCCGACTTCATGATGGCGCTGGCAAAGTCAACTTGGAAAGAATCAGAAACGATCTTTCAGAAGACCTACCAGCCTACCAACTACCGACAGTTCTCCGTATACTAGGACAGAACGAAGAAGTTCCAAGGACTTGGTCAGACAAGCTTGCCATGAAGAAAGTGGTGCAGAAGTTCTTCCCACAAGACAGCAACGATCGACTCTATGACGAGTCGACTGAAGTCATGGATGTTAGTGAGTTCATGCGTTCCAAAACTACCAAGTTGTGGGATTTGTCGGGTATGCGACAGTAGACTCCTGCCTCCATGAACCCGATCGCAGTAGTAGCTGTGCATCACATGCATACGATTATGATTCAGCTTAAATGCAACATATTTCTTATTGAAATCATAAATCAATATCATTACTGCTCTATTGCATCCAATCCTTCTATGAAGCACGAGGAAGCTGCATAAGCTCATCGATTGACTCTTTCATAATTCGGAGTGACCATTGAATCTCTTCTGCCGTAATTACCAGGGGTGGAGATATGCGGATTATGCCTGTGCGGCTTGACTTGAGCTGTTCTAAAATTAGCAAAAGGCTATATATTCGGCAGTGAATTCTTACCAAAAGTCCTTTTTCCTTCATCAACTCGCAGAGGCGTATACCGGTATGCCCGTTGGTCTTGGACTGGTCGATCACGATGGCGTTGAGCAGACCCCTTCCACGAACTGTCTCGATAATGTCCGTCTGAGCCTGCATCTCCTTCAGACCATCACGCATGAGGCAACCAAGATGTTCAGCATTCTCGGCCAACTTCTCCTCCTCAACAACTTGCAGAGCACGCATCGCAACGGCTGCACCAAGTGGATTACCGCCGTAAGTTGACCCATGTGTCCCAGGCTCGACGGTAAGCATTACAGCATCATCACCCAGCACGCATGAGACAGGATACATGCCGCCTGTCATAGTCTTACCCAGAAGAACCATGTCGGGCCTGATTCCACTCCAGTGGTGGCCTAGAAACTTTCCGGTTCGCCCAATTCCGGTCTGAATCTCGTCGCAGATCAGCAGGACATTATGCTTGTCGCAAAGAGCTCTGGCATGTTGAAGATATTCGTCATCAGCGACAATAACACCAGCATCGCCTTGGATCGGCTCAACAATAAAAGCTGCTAGGTTGAACCCTGCTGCTTCAAAGGCTTCGTCAAGTGCAGCCTTGTTATTGTATTCGATATGTCGATTAGTTCCTGGGATGGTGCAGCTGATGTTTGGGTCCAACGGCCCATAATTGTCCCGTGACATGTTGTCGGAAGCTAGCGCAATTGTTGCCAACTGCAAATATTCTTCAGCTATAGTGGTCTGCTTAACCATAGTGCACAGAATTACATACCGTACGACCATGATGGTTTCCAGCTGCACCGAATACCACCGCCTGGTTCTCAGGAACACCCTTAACCTTATACGCCCATTTTCGAGCAATCTTGATAGCAGTCTCAGATGCTTCGGCGCCAGTACTCGAGGGCAGAGCACGATCATAGCCAAAAAGACCAGTCACGTATCTCACAAATTGAGGATAAATATCGTTATGGAACGCGCGAGATGTAAGTGTCAGCCGCGAAGCCTGCTCTACCAGGGCAGCGACAAGCTTCGGGTGACAATGCCCGTGGTTCAGGGCCGTGGAGGCAGAGTGAAAGTCGAGATAGTGACGACCTTCAGGGTCCCAGACCGAGGCCCCTTGGGCACGGGAGAATACGATTGGGAGAGATTGATAGTTTTTAGCGGAGAAGTCTTCTTCGGCTTTGAGTGCATCTTGAGAACTAAAGCCAGCAGAAGTACTGCGGAGTTCACCGTTGGTAAGATGGCTGTCACTCTTCGCACCCATGATTCCAGTTGTAAATTTGTAAAGTGAGGTTGAAGCGAGAGAAGATATGTCACTTAGAATGGAGATTTCTATTAGTTTCGAGGTAGAATGGAAAACGTAAATCTGCGTAGCGTTCTTTTATAAGTTATTTGCTATGCTCTTTGGAACTTGCAATAGCGAAAACAATCTGCGCACCCAGTATTCATCGTCCTGTTTAGAGCCAAATCTCGGACAAGGCTGGCCTACGCCTTCGGCTGTGCAAGAATGGTGCTCTGCTACTCTTCCTCCAGGCGGTGAGAACTAGTAAGACTTTGTGCTTATTGGATCTTCTAACTGCGCCACTTGGAGAACATATATCAGTCCCCGCTTACCGAAGTTTCTCATCTTTTTCAAAATTCTGCTTAACCTGTTCATAGAAAGCATCGTCGATGAGTACATCCCACCCAGTCATGGCCATTGCCTTCCCAGACAGTACCGCCCTCTCATAAGCGACGGAAGTCCCTGCTGCCTTGGTAAACCCTGCCGTGTGATTCTTGGATCCATCTCCTACTGGAATACCAATAACTGCATGCAAAGCTGGTATAGCGTAAGATACATTTCCTTGATCTGTGGCTGCGGCAACAGGGCCCTCGGACTTGAGGACCCTGATACCTTTCGCAGCTATATGCTGTTGGAACGAACTGCACAAGGGTTCATTGACACGCAAATCTGCGTACCCTGCTTTCTCTTCGATATCCAACTTGCATCCAGTGGCAATAGCACCAGCCTCCAGGCATCGACGGATTCTACCAGCCAGTTCCCTAGCACCGCGAATCGTGGGACTTCTCGCGGTGTATTCTGTCTTAGTCAGCGCCGGTATGGCATTTGACGAAGGCTTCGGTGCTTCAACAATGGCACCATGGATTCTCTCCGAAGGTAGTATCTGCTGCCGCAGCATGGAGATGTTGACGTAGGCTGAGACCAAGGCATCAAGCGCATTGATTCCTTCCCATGGGGTAGCTCCAGCGTGGGCACTGACGCCGCGATAGGTGCCTTGGATGTTATATGATGCCACGTTAGAGAAGCCTGCAGCACCCAAGACTCCTTTGTCTACATACTCATCTTCCGACATTGGGTGCCTTTTAACGGTCAGCATTGTTTTATCGTAAACAACATCGATAGATAGAACACCCACATCATCAGTGACACGTCGGCCTTATCATAGGCCCCAGCATTCAGGAGATCAATCTTTCCGCCTCCATCCTCCTCGGCAGGTGTACCAAGAAGCTGGACCCTCCCATCGACTCCAAAACTCTCTATAACGTGAGAAAGGGCAATGAAACCGGTCACACTTGCTGTGGCAATAAGGTTATGGCCACAAGCATGGCCCATTCCTGGAAGTGCATCATACTCGGCGTTGAAGTTGACGGTCCTGCTTCCACTCCCACTAATAACCTCAAATGCTGTTTCCAGACCGTACGCATGTCGTTTTACCTGATAACCAAGACTTTCTAGTAAGTCACAGATTGCATCATGGGCATTATGTTCTTTGTATGCCAGCTCAGGATTCTCGTGGATCTGTCATCACCGCACATATTAGTAAATATGAGAGTGGAGGAAGCTATGACTCGATCATGAACTACTCACAAACTTGTTCAAGGATTGGAGCTTTGGCTCAAGGCTGAGAATACAGTCGCTTATTGCGTTTTGCACAGTTTCCTCTGATGGTAGCCCAGGTCGATCCTTGACTGCCGTCTTGTGGTCTTCCATCGGAACTCTCATGTGAAGCGAAATGATGAAAAATGTTGGATGTCGAAGGCACAACAAGTAACGCCGAAGGCGGGTTAGCCAGCTTATGAATGAGGTCCTGAGCCCGTCACTAAAAATCTCGACGCCGTCAAGGATGTGGATACAATGCCACTTTTGATAATTAAATATTGAATTATCAAAATCTGTTTCGACTTCGCTTCTTACGACCCGCAGCAGTTGCCTATGCACTTCTCATTCCCGTAGTGCGCCTCTTCCCCACGTGTGTTAGTATGAGGCCTCTTCCACTGAGCTATTGGACCTTCACAGTGCTGTGTCCCCCAACTAGCTGGCTCTATCACTATGCAAAGCACACCGAGCTCTTGACCGCTAGTCTTTTGAACGCCACACCTATTTCTCATTATACACTACCTGGCGTACATATCCTACTGTAACTCGCTCCATATTTGGACTTTGCTCAGTCTGCTTCTCATCACCCAACGCATATTCCCCCCAGTATTCGACAGACTGATACCATCATGAATCTTATCTCTCGGCAAGCTTTACATAGAGTGACACGTTTCACTCCAAGAGCTTCCCCATTCTTATCCCGCCATCCTTATCGATGCTGGATGCACTCATCAGAGCGTAAGAATGTGAACTCACCCCATCATCGCACTCAAACCGTCGCCGAGCTGCCCTTTGTCCATCTCACAACTAAATCGCCGACAATTGAGGCGAAAAACACCCCTCTATCAATTTTACCGTTGGGAATGATAATTCGTTCTTTGTTTATCGCCTCGATTTATTCTTCTGCTATACTTCAGGACTTCTCTCTTCGAATCCTGTTAATTATAGCCTACTCTGAGAGTAGTCTCCTCAATCCTGATAAGAATCCGATCCTTAACTTCCTCCTCAAGAAAACCTTTTACGCTCAATTCTGCGCTGGAGAGACCCCTACTCAAGTACGATCCACCGTCAGCCGCTTGAGAGACATCGGATTTGGGGGAGTTATTTTGACGCACGCCAAAGAAGCTGTCCTCCATAATGACGCCGAGGCTGCTCCCATCCTTGACCCAAGTCAAGAGACTCCTCATGATGTGACGGCCGATATTGTTCCTTGGGTCAACAGTACTATTGAGACTATCAACATGGCTGAACCTGGAGACTATGTTGCTCTCAAACTCTCTGGTGCTGGCCGCCTCGCATTATATAACTTGTCTCATAACAATAATCCGTCTCCATATCTCTCCAAGTCTCTCCACGAAATTTGCGCCCTGGCTCGGCAGCGACATGTCCGTCTTCTTTTCGATGCTGAGCATGATTTTCAGCAAAAAGGAATTGACAGCTGGACCATGATTTACGCTCACCGTCACAACACCGATACTGCAACCGTCTATGGTACCTATCAAGCCTACAGAAAAGTCACGCCAACGACCATATGTCGCCATCTTGCAGAAGCTCAGGAAGGGGGTTTTACTCTTGGTGTGAAGCTTGTCCGTGGTGCCTACCTTGGTTCTGATCCTCGTGAATGCTTCTTTGATACCAAGGCCGAGACAGATAGTTGCTATAATGCAATTTCCTCGGCTATTCTTACCCGAAAATGGGGTCCAGTTGTGCGTGGTAAGGGAGAGTTCCCTAGCACTCATCTTGTTCTGGCTACTCATAATGCTGAGTCTGTCCACCAAGCCCGCGCTATCTGCAAGAGTGGTAAGGCCAAGTCTGGGATTATCTTTGCTCAACTACAGGGCATGGCTGATGATGTTGGCTGTGAGCTTATTCAGGCTAACTCCAGTAAAGGCTCAGTTGCTTTGCCTGCTTATAAATATCTTGTTTGGGGAACTACTGCGGAGTGTATGAAGTATCTTCTGCGCCGTGCTTATGAAAACCGGGATGCTATCCAGCGCAAAGAGACTGGCCGCAAAGCTCTGTTGGTCGAGTTTATTCGAAGGTCCAAGCTAGCTCTGTCCCTTTCAATCTGAGGTTATCAACGGTTAGGTCTAGACTTTGAGTTGGAAGGAAAAGGAGACTCTGGGCACAGAACACTACTCAACGGCGAGAACTTACCGTGTGTGGTCAATCGATCACTTAGCTTTTGACTCTTCACTTACTTATGCGTGGCTGATCTGATGTCTATACCATCTAACTTGCCCATACCGTCTAACACATACTTTGCGAAATCTAGCTATGTCCGTTGTCATCCCTATGTCCTCCTCCATTTCTAAAAAAAAAAAAAAGTGATTGATAGGCTTTGAGTTGTACGTCTCAAGCTTCCTCCGCATCCTCAGGGGTACCTTGTCGTCGGCCAACGTTGTTGAACCGCATACAAACCACGATGATAGCACCAGGTAACAATATCAGCATGGCTATGAACCAATGTAGACCAAGCCACTTGCCACCCCAGTCCATTCCGAGTCGGAAGCCAGCAGCCATTACCGGTCCTGAGACTACAGCGGCTATTGCGTTCAGCACTTCCACAGCCGAAAGCACAGCACCGGCACCAGCGCTATGTGCCATGGTCAAGAGGAGACTTCTGAGAGCTGGATTCAAGCAGAAGTTGACTGCAGACAAGACGATTGCTGTGACGAAGATAATGAGGTTGTCGGCAAAACCAGCCATGCAATAAGCAATTACAAGGACAACCACGCAAGATCGAGCGATCCATACATCTTGAGTAATCGCTGGAACGTGAGATCGCCGCATAACCTTTTGAGCAAAAGGCAAAGCAACAAGGCATAAGCCCAGTTGTGTGAAGCTTTTCACCGAAGTGATGACGCCAGCCTATTTTTACGGTTAGATTTGCTAGCTAGATGGGCATGGTAATCTCCATACCTCTGGCCAGCTCAGCTGGAACCGCTTTGCTGCATACTGCTTCGTGATAATTGAGCCAATATCTTCGCCAACATCAATGAAGAGAAGGCTGCAAATAAAGAGTGTTATTGTAGAGTCGGACCAAAAAATGTCCCGCAGCGATGTAAAGGATTTCGCTAGCAAGTCTTGACTACCAGCGCGGATCTTGCCGGTAAAAGGGGTCTGGCCACGTAGACTGCTGACATCAGATTGATCATTCTTGAGGGTGAGAGTCTCGGGTATAAAGAATGTGGTGATAAGTCCAAGGACTTGAAATCCCAGTGAGATAAAGATGGCAGGCCACTCTCCGCTACCTATAAGATAGTAGATGGCAGGTCCACTGATAAGAGTTCCAACAACTAGTCCAGTGGATAAAACAACGAAAACACCAGATCTTCGATTAAAATTAGCGATTAATCAGTATGGGTCGAAAATCGGTGCCCGTACCTGCGTGACTCTGGGACTGCATCGCTTGCCATTGCATAGACCATCATTACTGGGACTAATGGCCCACCACCGATAATGGATACCATCGGCACTGCCCAAAGTAGACGCAGAGGGAAGATACTAGGAAATCGACCTAGAAAATTAAGTTAGCGCTGGTGCAGAGCATATGACTTGATGGGCGTACAAATCATGAGGCCAGCTAAGCCGTACAAGGCGCATCCCAGTGTAGCTATCATAAGGACCGGCTTACGACCGTAGATGTCGGCTGCCAGGCCATAAGGGATGCTGAAAATAACGGTAGGAAGCAGTTCAAATGTTGCCTTCATGCTGAGGATAATGGACAGTTCGCCCTGCACATCCTCATCCTTGCAGCGCGGGTCCGAAGTAGGATCAGCAGTGCCATGATATTGCCGGCACAGAATACCCTCCAAAATCTGGCTGAGGATTGTGTTGAACATATTTGGAGAGAGCTTCAAGAAAATGAATGATAGATATCCTAACAGAAGCAATCGAAAGTGATGACGCCATGGGCTGTATTCGTCAGCCACTTTAGTGTCGTCCTCGATATCGCGCTCCTCTGGCTGCAAAAGTAGCTCCTGCTCGTCAATAACAATGTCAGAGTCTGTCGCAGGCACTGTGAAGCGTCGCTTTGCCCCCAGCGGAATTGCATGGCTGTGCCTATGCGCAGCACGAGGTGCCATGGTGTTTGCGTTAGTTGTCGTGATAAGGTTCGTTGGCGGCGTAAACGGAATAGCGGAGCGGGGAGAAGTAACAACAATTTCCGTAGGTAAGCTAAGTATATATCATTTGTATGGCGGCTGATATCACGCGCACGCAGCTTGTCACACTGCCACGTTGTTTTCTGCAGCCGGACACCGTGTGCTCTTGTCACAAGGGCTGTTTTCAGTAGGTATGTCAGCGAGGGGTTTCAGCGAGGGGTGTCATCATGTGATAGAGACTTTGGGCGGTACGTACAGCTCGGATCTTGTTGAGATGCACCGTTCAAGCCTCACATTGTATTTATTCAATTATGCGTTTGGAATAGCACTGCTCTCGACACTATAACCGGGATGTTCTGACGGATTAAGAAGAGAAACTGCATTCATCAAGATTGATCAATAGGCTCTGAAACACCGTTGATCTAGTTCTCCGCTCGCGTTAGGACCCGTGTCATAGCGCTTAGAAACGCCATTTCATTGGCACGGGTTGCTTTTCCGGTCCGCTAATCCCTGCCCAAAAGGATTGCCAAATGCAAATCTTGATAAGCGAAATGATACAATTTTTACGTCAGCGGAGCTCTTACCCTGAACTCGGATAATTGCTCTAGACTCCTTCGCATACCTCTGCAATTTGGATATAAAGGCGATATACATATTGCAGTCTTCTCAATAACAAATTAATTAAGTAATTAAGTAACTCTATAGTCTGTAAGCATTATAAATTTTATCCTTTATCTGAAATACAGCAAAACGCATATTGAAACAATTGAATGTCTGCTTCGGTTCATATGAATTAGATTCGTTGTAGTCGATAATGCTAATTGGGCATCCAACCCAGATTGAATTATTATGCAAATTATAACCCGGATGAAATTGCTAATGTCTAAGTTTTCTATCTTTATTATTTATCTTTTGGCTTTACAGCAACCTGAGGGTGCTTCCGACCCTTAGGATTGTCGGCGTCTGGCAGGATATTTTTCTGACTGTCCCCATCATCGGAGTCAACAGGATTCGGATCGGGAACATAGAAATAGTTGCGGCGGCCCATTTCGAAATCGTTCGTGCCACTCTTACTTCGACTCCCTTGCCCTCCTGAGGGGTCTTGACGGCCAGAACTACACCAATGGCTACCAAACGGTAAGTACTTGATGAGGGGACGAAAGGCCACCAAGGAGGCAGTTAAGATAGAGATGCCAAACTCGAGGACGGAGCTAAGGTAGCTAAGGGTCAGTAAACCTAAGTCGACATAATTTGGGAAAGAAGAGACATACTAGATGAAAGATTCGAGCTGAAGGTCCAATGCAGCGGCTATGTTTTTAGACCCGACGATCTGAATCAAGCTCTTAAGGCGAATGATACTGATAATAACAGTTCCGGCGCCAAGGCCTAGCAATATAATAATGACCGTCTTGGTCCTTCTACCCATCTGCAGGCCCTTGAGCAAGAAGACAGGCAGCACGGCGTAGAATAGAGCCGATGCAATGTCCAGCACCGACACGGCGTAGCCCAAACCGGCCAGCTGCGTGGAAGAAAGGCACCTTCCAGTGCCATCTCCCCACACGGCCTTCAATGGGATACACTGCAGTACATCAACCAGGATGCAGCCCAGGGCGTAGACACCGACGAAAACCATGGATATGACGAGTAAGAGCTGGGTGCGAGGCCATCCCTTGACTATTCGATGCAGAACCAAGGCCACACTAATGCGCACAACACCAAAGCTGGCGACGTAGGTAATTTGGGCGAAAGTGAAATATTTCGAGGCCTCCATGACATTGTAGTTTTCGAAGTTGGCGATGACAGACGGGTCTGTGATTCCGAAGCCGTACGAGAGGGAGACAAAGCAGAAGGAACACATAATGATAAATGCTATGAGTCCTACTACAATGACATAATCGTCGTATCCGAGTGTCGTGAGTTTGACGCGAATGTCGAGGCGGGCGAGAACAACAGCGACGTCGATGCCGATAAAGGCGGCCATTACCGGGCCGAGAGTGTCTCGCACAGCCATCCTCTGTAGAGTCAATCAATTAGCTTTTTCCGTGTGAATGAGATCGTTGGAAGGTGCTTACGGAATTGGGCGACTGTAAATCATTTAGAGATGCCAACAAGAGCCAAAACAGTTTCAGTCAACTACCCAGCGGGACGGTTCAAGTTTATTAAGACGGCCTATAACCAAGAACAATTTCCATCCTAAAGCAATTCTGATTTTAAGCACAGAGTACGCGATACCGAGCCGCTGTGGATATGTGTGTAGTAATCCGTGTGGACCCTTGGTCACTAGCCTCCGGGGCTGTTGGCGCTTGGCACGGGTAGACGGGGTAGGCCGCGCCCCAAACTTGCTGATGTGGAGAATGCAAGGAACAATTATTGGATTTGTTCCTTGTAATCTCCATATAAGGACCATTTGAAGGAGTAACCTGATCTATTGTTGCGTACTTTGCCGAGAGATTTTCGGACCTTATATATCTTGGTTCCCTTGTAGGGCAACGTTTATGACGGAGTTCCATTCCTCCATGCGGATTAGACTGTATAACTTCTTTAGGCTTTGAATCCTTCCAGGCCTAACAATCAAACAATATTTGCTTTTCCCGTACAAGTCATCAGATCATATTTATAGCTAGCTACTAATTGTGAACACAGAAGTGGGCAAATTGGACCCATATAGCGAAGAAACTTATGAACTGCATAAAGTAGGAACCG
Source organism: Fusarium concolor (assembly GCA_013184415.1). Lineage (NCBI taxonomy): Eukaryota > Fungi > Ascomycota > Sordariomycetes > Hypocreales > Nectriaceae > Fusarium > Fusarium concolor. The sequence goes on from JABCJY010000788.1 coordinate 27,132, forward strand.
CTGATTAAATTGGCCATGTTATTTGTCGCTGGATTCGGCTGTAGTTCCACTTTTCTTGGGCCATATTTACCAGTGTTTAAAGGCAATATAACAGATGACAGCGGCCCTGTTCTTCTTTGTATTGTGATTGTTGGCTCGTGGCATAAGGGTACCCGACAATGGACAATGCGGGTGGTCGGTAGATGTTTGATGAGGGTGTGAAACGGCAGTGTAAAGTGACCTGGGATGCTCTGGAAGAGTTTTCTGGGCAAGGGTTCTGGGCATGTTGATTCTGCATGTTGGTTGTTGGTCCGGGGGGTTAGCAAGGTTAATGTACGAGCATTGCAGGATTGCTGCGCAGAAAGCAAAATGAAAAATGGGCCTTGGCAGCGAAACTTTATCCCATGAATTGTTTTCTTTTCTCTAGTCTCTCAATGAAGAGACCTGGCGATCAATTCCTCTACTGGGAGTATAATTTCCACTCCAAACAAATACCCCGACATAAGGTATCAAGATCACCTCCCAAGCGCTTTGGATGCCTGTAATTTGCATGTTGGTCCAGGGGTCAGAGATGATGTTATGTTGGTTAGCGGCGCGGCATAAGTATCATCTCAGGTACGGGCGCGCACGTCCGACGTTGGAGGATTATTGTTTCAAGCCACAACCAACAGACCAAATCCCCTGTCGATTCTCCAGAGACATAGGAATGCAACATTTCTCGTCAGGGGAAGGCGAGGCCACCAGCAAACACAATCTTATCTAGCTGATTCTTCCCTGCAAGGCTGCAACTGAGCTATCATTTCGAAGAAACAGACAAACCATACCATATGCAGGAGATTAAACCTCGAGTCTCCATTTTGAGTTTCGTTATAACAAGCAACCTCTGTCCTCTTTCCTCTTTGGCCCACAAGTCCTCGTCTCTCAAACCAAACACAACATCCTTTCCTCCATACTTGCTTTGTTTGCTTGCATACGCTAATTCCAAGACACAGTGGCTGCAGTCGAACCTCTCCCTAGTCTTCCCCAAGACGTCACTGCCGAATGGCTGTCGCCCAAGATCTCCGTCAAGAATGCTTCGATTCAAGTCAACAAGATCGTCGCCGGCACCGCTACCCTGTTACTCGTAACGGCTACTCCTGAAGACGATGGCGAGAAGAAGCCCATGAGCGTCTGCGTCAAGGGTGGCTTCAACCCTACCATGATGTCACAGTTCCCCTTCATACTGTCACTCTACACTCGCGAAGTCGACTTCTATAACAACCTTGCACCTCAAATCCCCCATCTCAATGTACCCCGGAAATTATGGGCCCAGAAAAGTGCCGAGAACGCTGTTCTTATTATGGAGGACATTGCCGCTGCGAACTATTCTTTTGCCGATCCGGTCGATACCTGGCCCGTCCACCGCGTCAAGCTGGTCATCGAGCACTTCGCCGCCCTCCACGCCGCCACCTGGGGATTTAAAGCTGCCAGCGTCCCCTGGTTGGACAGTCACTACGAGACCTCGGTACTAGGGCTTTGTGGAATGTGGGAGCACATCGTGCTAGCTGAGGATCGCCCCCCTGTTCCTGAGTACATGAAGGACCAACAAAAGATGACAGCTGCTATCAAGAAATGGTTTGCCACTCGCAACCCAAAGTTCCAATGCATCCTACACGGAGACGCCCATACAGGCAACATGGCGTGGTCTGAAGAGCAGGATACGCCTATGATTGTCGACTGGCAGATCATCCACGTCGGATCATGCTTCACTGACGTTGCCTACTTTGTCATGTCTGCGCTGACCATCCAAGACCGCAGGGAGCATGAGATGGATGTGCTTGACCACTATCTTTCCAAATTGCACGAGTTCGGTGGTCCCAAGCTCTCGCGAGATGACCCCGAAGTTATAGAAGAGTATCGCAAGTCGCTAATGGCAGGCTTTCTTGAGTCCTCTGCCCTTACAGTATGCAGAGGAAGGAGAGAGTATGGGCTGTTGTTTCACGACTGGTACCGGCTATGGAGGACCATAACCCCGTTGAACTATTGGAAAGAGATTAAACAGCTTAATTATGCGTATCTTAGACAAAATGCCACGAGCGTTGTAGCCACAGCAGCGCGAATAAGCAACGCCACAGTGGCGTCGTCGACACGTTAACACGTCTTGTCGCGTCGCGTCTGCTGAACTGTCCTTTTTTCCCTCTTAAACTCTTATTATGTTAAATTGAGATAATTAAGAATTCTGTCGCGCCTATTAAAAAATTGTCTTCTGTAATTGAAACCATCAATTTCTTTTCCGAATTTCATGTTCCCGTTTTTAGATTCTTGGTGCAACGTCCCCACCTGTCGGAATCGAGTACGTACCTACACGCTATTGTCGCACTAAAAGCTTGGCGTTATACCGAATCCCTGCCGACACTAGCAGGTGGTCCAGAAAATAACCAGCACACCAAGAGCCTATTGACATAAAGAATTAAATATTTAGGCCCTAAGATTTTAGGTAAACTATCCTAATCTTTATGACACCCTTACCTTAATCCCGATTTTTCTACAACCCACCT
>JABCJY010000789.1:0-12544 GCA_013184415.1 Fusarium concolor
CTTTTGGACCATAATTTTACCTGGACTCGATAAAATGCCGATGCTTAATATATATAGTTAACAAACTGGGAAACCTCCACAGGAATCTGGTTGAGTTCCAAAAATCAGGAACTATGTATGATCAAGCACTGGAAAACTGCATGACGAGACTTGGGTGGACATGGACTCTAAACGTGAGTAACGCAGGAGTTTCTTGTATTGATTAAGGCATAGTTACCGGGACGAGGCGGGATACAACTAATCCCTTCAAGGCTACGAAATAACGTTGGGACTTGATCACATAGCTGTCGAGGGGATTTAAAATCGTGGTATTTTTCGTTAATTGTTACTGTGCAGTTGAGGTTCTACTTCGAGAAGCGAAATAACTGTCTATTTTCTTATCTTTGCTTATGTCATGAGTCCTTTACAATTCCAGAAACAACATCCTTTACAATTCGGTTCTCCTTCCGAAGGGTTCTCGAATGTGGGTATCTTTGATAAAAGTTGTACTAGAAGGCTTCTCTGACATATGAAATTCCAAATGTAGTGACTCGATCGGGAAAGAAATCGAAACTTACAGTTATTTTACACGCTATCCCAGTCTGTTCCTTCAATACAATCTAGCAAGCTAGGTGCCCCTTCTAATTTGGCCTAAAGTTCCTGCAATTTGAAGTAGAGAGCTGTCATCATGCAAGCAATTACAGCCAGCAAGAACTGACCAATTCCGAAACCTTGCTCCTGTGTGCCTGCTACACCACAAATCATGAGCGATATAACCAAACTCAACAAGATCCCCAGTCCCAGGGCTATGCTCAGGGTTCCATGGTCAGGCCCTTCGAGAATATGAACACCCCATCCAAAAGCAATTGCAGTACTCTCCAGATTACCGCACGTCTTGCGTTCATTAAAAATGCTATGATGAACCTTCTTCGGCAGCCGTTGCAAAAAGAAGTCCTCGGTATGCGCTTCGGGAGCCTCGCACATCCAGTTCTTTCGCTTTGCACACGACAAGTAGTGAAGGAAAACTCCTGCAGGCATAGGAGGGAGAACCTTCAGAGGGCATTCATAGTGATACCTCTCATCCGTGACCTCTCCCACTGGGGGAATCTCTAGCGGTCCCTTATATATACCTGCCTGATACCTATGCCGGACTCCAAACTAGAATAAGATTAATTAGAAGAGGGAGAGGAAGAGGGGCGCAATAAACTGACGTAGACAAAATGAATTCCGCGTGGTCTAATGAAGATTCTCTTCGGCCAACTTCTCTTCATGCTATCGTACGTCGTCCATATTTTGCCGAAAAGCTCGGCGTCAGATCTCACAGAAGTGATATCTATCTCACCTAGTCTAATTGCATGTTCTCCAGAATTCACACAGACCTCAAAAAACGTCTTTCGGAGTGTTGGATGTTGATCGTGAAGGCTTGGACCGGAGGTTCTAGTTGATGAACCTATGGGATCCTCGGCACGATAAGTAAGATTACGTATGCCACTCCCCAAAACGTTGCTCGTGGCTTCAACGTCACATGGCGGAAGCCCTGGAGGATTTGATGCTTGTGCTTGCATAACAGGACGAGTATTACAACTCTGGCTGGTGATGTTAGATCTTTCGGTGCTGCTCAGAGTCTTTAAAGATTTGGCTAGTTCGTAAACAGCTTGTGAATTTGTCTTGTCAAAGTCTCCATAAATCATCTTTCCGCAGGACTGCAGGCATTAGTAATATATTGAGAAAACATTTCTTGTCTTTAAACCCACACAACGCCATCCGAGCCTGTCTTGATTTGGGGAGATACGTGGTTCGCAGAGCACCCTTAGGCCTTGGACGGCAGACATTGTAAACCGCGAGATTTCGTGCGCAGAGTTGGGAGTCAGGACCAGATCCAACCCGGAACCGACCACTTGTGCTCACGTCGAGATTGACTCGATTGGGGATTCATGGACTCCTGGAAGTCATTGTGGCATGTCTGGATTGGTGTATCTTTATGCTGCTTTAATCACTCCCTTATGGCGTCACATAAAGACGCAAATGCTCGCGAGGAGAGAAGGAAAGCCCGAACTTCTTCTAGACTCTGGGGTTCGTCATCGCCTAGGTCGTCCGGGGGAACAAGATCAGTTTCTTCATCGGCATTCGAAACATTAGCAAATGTGCCAGCTGATGACAAAGACTCAAGGAAACGACGTAAGACTTTCATTCTACCTGGTTCATCTATAGATGAGTTTCTAATAGAAGTATACGCCGAACTCTGGATTGATGTGCTAATTCGGATGGCGACTCTTCTGGCCGAGCGGCGAACAAAGCCCGCCGCGGTTAGTTGAGCAGTTGTTTCAGCCTCCTGTTGAAGATCTTTGCCATAACGATGAAAAAAGTGCGTGATCTGCCTCTGGCTTCCAGTTGACGTGGTTGCTTCAGATACTCGCTGCAGTAATGGCCGGAGGACAGTGTGATCCAAAATTAGCTCGACCAACTGCTCCTCTGCTGTGGAGCTCAATCCTGAGACAGAATACTCTGAAGAACCATCAGAATAACCTTTTGAGAAAAGCGTGTCTAGCTCGGATGAGCTGGCGCTACTAAGGCTCATCCGCTCTGGACCGTCAAGGATATCTCTCTGTTCATAACTCAAAATTTGACCCACACCAGCGACAAGGTTCGTGCATTGGCGAATGGTCTCTATGGTCTCTTGGAACTCTGCAATCTGGATAGCTTCGTCCCCCGACAAGGGACCAGAGGACTTCATGGTTTGGATTCTGTTGTAGAAATTACGCTCGTGAGTTTGAAGGCGTGATACTAGGGATTGGCAGGATCACCAAGCTCACTCCTAATGAACTTGCGTTCTGAGGGCTGCTGCAAGAACTGCAGATGCTCTTTCGAGGTTGGTTCGAGTTGCTCAATCTGGGCGGACAGTTGTGAACAGATCTTCAACCCTTCCTGAGTACTCTGTTTCTCCTCCAGCATAGCTATCCACCTCGGCTCATCCAGCCGGTTCATATGATCTTGTAGATCGCTCGTCGTATCGCGTATCATGTCTTTATATTCTTCGAGTGCTTCAGATGTTATTGAGGTAATTACACGCCTGTAGGACCCCTAATATCAGTTGACCATATTATTAGACCCAGAATCCATTTCTTACATATTTGCATTGGCTAGGGCGATATAAATGTAGATTTATATCCAGCAAGAATCTCTCGGATATCAGTTATATTGCCTTTAAGGTACTGCTGGCTGGCCCAATCTCGAAAGCCTGGTCGCGATGAGCTGGAATGCTCTGTATACCGAGCGATGAGATCGCCATACTCTTCGCAGGTCTTTCCGCAATGAAGCAAAGGAAGTTTTAAGGCGTCAAAGTTAATATCGTCATTGTTATCAACCGTTTCAGCGAGCGACTGCAAAGCCCCTCGGAGGTCGGCTAGCTCGTTTTTTAGCGCCCGAACATTCTTATCCTGGCGCTGGAAGTTGCGGATGGTCGTGTAGAGGACGGTGCTAGACTTGAAAGCAAATGCGACCAATGTAATGACACTAGATGCGACACTGAGGCCATCCGCCATCTTCACGCCGTTCAAAACTTAGTGCTCGAGGAGCTGATTAAAACCGGCGAAACTTGTTGGCTGCTTGTTGCTGCGGGGTTGTAGTCGATTCATGTGGCATAATCATAAGCAATGTCCACGACAAAAGAACGATTGGTTCGCTCGGCTGATAGGGGATTGAGACTCCTCGGATAAACTCGATTTCCACCATTGGCCTGCTCCTTATCACCTCGATGACGTAAAACTGTCCGCGGAGCCTGAAGGCTCTCTAGACCTGGCATAGTACAAAACGGTTATACCTCTATTTTTGTCTTAAAGAGTTCCACCATTCTACAAAACCTCTGACATTAATTTATTAAGAAGTACCCGAACCAAGCTCAAGACTATGAACCAGTATTTGGCGCAAGCTATATCATACCTCGTGAGACAGGTATAGATATTCACTCACATATTCTGTTCCCCTTCAGGGCGTTTAAGAATGCAGTGAAAGGGTGACCACACCGTTCGTGCGTGCTTGATTGGGTGCTGTGAGAGAAGTAGGCGACAACAGGCAACGTTGTAACAAAAAAAAAAAAATCGATCACGAGCTCAATCATTGACGCCCAAAACGACGAGTGATCGATTCACCAAGTTCGAAATTTGTGAATGCCGCCTTACGATCATTAGTAACTCGGGGCCCCATCTGCGGTAGACAATTGATGCAAACAGGAGGTTGTGGCGTGGCCATGCTTGAGCAGCTGAAGGTACGTACGAGTACTTCGGTCCTCCAGAACGAGACAAGACGGCTGGGAACCGTCAATCATGTCTCAAAGCACCCGTCCAAGTAAGACGCGTGATCTCCGGAACGGCTGTAGGATGGTCCACATTTCAAAGCCTGGATGTTGGCCGGGCGGCTTCGTGTCGAATTTAGGCCATTTTCACGACGCTCCGACGAATGCGCTTTAAAACTCACCGACGCGGTCTAGCTTCTTTCGTACGCGATATTCGAATCTGAGGCGGAGCTGATGCGTGGTCCCGGGCTACGGGGAAGCCTTGATGATGGAGACGGAGGAAAGGTCCCACATGGCGTGATCTAACAAATGGCTGTGCCCACGTGGCTTTGACTTTCCGAATTTGCACGGAGAAACGACACATCTCTAGTCAAAAACGAGCACTAGCCGTTCCATTCTTTCAACAGCTCCGCACCGCACGGCCAAAGTCTACAGTACCGTTGTCGGCACCTTGAGCGAGGCTGCTTCGTCAACGGCCGCGTCCATTCCTTCAAGCATACTCAACTAAGCTGTCGTCTCGGCCAAAACTGCCAATACTAGCCACTGATAGTCGGCGTGGGCGCTGTACACCACCTGATGGCCAGAGTGTCACATCGGCATCATTCGACAAGACTAGTAAGATCTGGAATGCCTCGACCGGCCACTGCAAGGCGACGCTCGGTATAGGGTAGCTTCGTCCAAACTCTTCGTTTGAAGAGACTGTCATACTTCTTGCAGATGATGGCACTTTCGACCTGAGTGTCCCCTCGCCATCTCCCGTCCCATCACCATCCGGCATCGAAGTATTAGGTTTGTAATAGCTTCAATTGAACCAGCAGTTTGAAAAGTGACCTTTTTTGGCTTCCTTAACAAGACTTATGCCTGAAACCATAGTAGACCCACCTTGTACCTCCGGCGAACGTCTTGAACGTGCCGTAACAATGCCGTCAGAGGCGCCTACGCTCGGTCAGCAAGATTCGGCGAAGACAGGGTGTTGATTGCCGCTCAGCTGCATTTCTCCCTCATGGGCAATGCCATCACCCCCCTAATTACAGCATAACCACAAACATCCCTCTCCACCATACCATCATGGCTGAGATATTCGGCGTTGTCGCCAGCGCATTGAGCGTTGCGGCGCTCTTTAATAACGCGGTTGACTGCTTCGAGTACATCCAGCTGAGACACAGTTTCGGGACCGACTACCAGATTTTCCAGCTTAAACTCGATATTGCTCGACTGCGTCTCTCTCGTTGGGGTGAGGCCGTTGATATCAACCATGGCAGCAGATTCACCGAAGCCAATTCCAGCAACAATCAGGTCCGCATCGCGAAGAGTACATTGGAGCAGCTCCTCAACCTGTTCTCCGGTGCATATACGGAGTCGTCAAAGTTTAAATTAGCCGCGAAAGAAGAGAAGTTGGCTCTATTCGATCCAAGCACGAATACCAACCAGGCTGTCGTGGCACTGCGCAACACGATGCACGATCTTGCGCACAAGCGGCAAAAGGCTACGAGTCTATCGAAGAAGATATCCTGGGCACTCTATAAGCAAAGGTCCTTCATGCGGTAGCTTGAGGATATTCAGGAACTTCTTGGCGGCTTAGAGGCCATCTTCCCACAACACGAGGCCTACAAGCAGATGCGCAACTTTCATACCTGAAGAGTGGCGACGAGAGCGCCGACTTGTAAGTGCATTGATTAGTACTCCCTTCTTTGGCGAGGACGAGTGCAACGAAGAAGGTTGCTTCTTTTGTTTCCCGGACCTATCATGCCGGATCGTTTCGCCTGAAGTTTAGCTTGAATAGGATTGATCCAGCTCGTGCAAGAGAAGTGCGGCATTTTCCGGTGCTTGCTGAAGACGACAGTGACATCTTCATTGTTTGCACATCAAAGGATTTCCCAGGAAGGCAAGCTAGTACAGGGCTGGTACAGCATCTAAAAGAGTAAGGATGCATTATTCCCACCAAGAGGGGCAACAACCGGTCAAAGAACGCAAAGAGTCACGACCACTTGGACAATCAAGAGTAGAGTGAGGCCGACTCATCCTACTAAGGGAAAAGACAGACTTGCGCAAGAATTTAGCTTCGTATCGATGGACGAAGGGAAAGTATGAGGAGACAGAGCAAGTTCACGGACGGGTCGTGAAGGCGGGGGAGAATATGTTCGGGAAGGGCGTATTCACAATGATCATACGGAATAAACTCGAATGAATTTCAAATTAATCTGATCATCATAGCTTTGAACGTAGACGCCACAATATCATTTATTTTCTCCCTCTCGAATAGGTAGAACTGAGCAAAGGTATCGCCATGGATATTTAGATTTGTTATTGAGAGTTCAGGTAGCTTAGGCCTAATATCAATACTTTTACTTAATGATTCTTTACGTGGCGTCAAAGTTGAAGATAAGACTAGCATCACCGTGAGCAAGCAAGAGCCTCCGATGTTCTCATAGCCCGTCGGGGTACTCATGGGGTGTTCCAAAGCGTCTAAAATAACTCACCACCGATATTGTCTTCCTTTACCAGCAACGGAACCTTCCAGCGCAAGAACTAGATGCTTATCCTCGTAACGTACCAAAAGTCGATGATGCTACGACATGATTCCTTTCCTACCTTATGATGTATCAAGGCCCTACATTGAATACCACAGTGAGGAGTTAAAAGCGACTAAATCCTCAGTCTCTCTAGCTTGATCACGAAGAGAGCTCATTCTACCTTAATTTCTTGATGATAACAAGCACCTTGTACGAGTAACAGACAAGATGTTAGACAAAGGCCAAAATATCAGCTTCAGATCCAGAGGGTCTCTACCTTTACACAAAGATATACAACAGTCGCAAGACGAGCCTAATATCCAGCAATTAAAGGTGAGTTTGATATACTTGTTAACTATAGAAACAGACGAGTAACGCTAGAGGTTCTAGGGTCTAGATAAATCTCCGACGCAGGATTTGAGAGAAGTCATTCGTCTTCAGACTATCGCTATCTCTGCGCTCGAGAAATCTACGAGATTACTAGCAGAGTCTATCGTCCTTCTACAAAATCATACGCAGGAAGATCAAAATAATCCAACTACCTCAACTCAACAAGAGGCTATGCACGACGACCTCAAAGCTGAAGATACTATTCAGTCCAGTACAGTCACAAGTATAGGCTCTGCTGCACATACATGTTATTTAGAGAACATCACCGCCGGTAAAGAGAGTCAACAGACGATAATACTAGAGGGTGGGGGTTCGATAAGGGCAAGGAATATTACGACGGGCGATGGGTCTGCGCAGCTCATCGGTCAGCTTTCCGATGTCACGTTGCAAAAAATTGTCCGGAGCTGGAAATGAAATTTGGATATTAGTATCATGGCAATATAGAGGGAATTCTGTCCTGATTTACTGGAAGCATGGGAGATGGTCGTTTAGTTCGGGGCTGGCGGTGTACGAGGGCACAGACTGGATTTGGGCTGCGTAAAAGAACTTGCCAACCTCACGTGGCTTTTGCACAGCCACAACATCTTAATGCGAATTAGAATGCTGCCAATGCGTAACTATGTTAGTCATATTCAAGGTGTGAGCTGCAAAGCCAAGTGAAAGTTCTATCGGCAGAATCAGTTGAAGCTACATGATCGGTCGCGACAAGCACTCAAGTGGAGCAGTGCTCGCTAGTAGGGTAGACACACCTCGTCACAATGATCCGCACCTAGTTAGTCAATCGCTACGACCAGCCTCCGATATCGACCGTCAATCATGATAAGCTTACCTTTTTTGAGCCCGTGCAGCTCTCTTACTGGTTTAAACAATATAATCCAGTAGGCAATTGCAGCTTAGGTTTTCAACGCTGCCCCAAATAATCTAGTTGAACTTGGCTCTGAAATATAATTTCCTGGTCTAGAGATTATAAAAGACCAAGTTTTATTGTTTTTGGATTAATATTGCTGTCGCAGCATGTCATGGTATATTGCGATATAGTGACTCGCGATCAAGCGTTACATTTCCTATTATAGAATAGTGTACTTCATCAGTGAAGCGTTACATTTCCTAACATGGCTAGCGCTCCCAGCTTAGCTAAGGTCAGTCGTCTCACCGGGGCCCCATAGGGACACGCCTAGGCGCGCCTCCACTCCTGAACGCGTAGGCGGCGCCATCTAGACGCACAGGTCCTGTGCGCTAGAGGCACAGCCCCCCTTGTCAGCTGGCTAGGGGCACAGTCCCTTGACTAAGCATCCCCCCGCTAAATTCGGGACTGACTGAATGCACTCAACACATTCGAGGTAACCAACAGCTATCTTTTTGACTGTAAAGGTTAATATTGGGGGGAGAAAGCCATCCATACTATACAAGTCTACGATAATTAAAGAATTCTCAGGGACTTTGCTACTAAATGGTCGCCTAACACCTAAGACTTCCAACAATGATACAGTCCTCTGTAACGTTGCTAGCCAAGTGTAAAGCTTCTTGTTCTCTGCTGTCCGCATCGATTCTCCTCCAGATCTCCTTGACACCTCTTCTTCTACTGGCCAAAGGGTCGTTTCCCATCTCTCTAGCGACCTGGGCCTCGATTCGCTCATCCTCCGTCTTACTCCAGTCTAGATATGCCATCATCTCTTCCTTCGTCCATTCTCTTGGTCCTGTCGACGTGACACAGTGTTTGGACATCTGCTTGTAGTCCAAGCACCACTCGTAGCTCCGCTTGTCATACCTAAGTGGAAGTCCCATCGCCCTACGATATTGTTGGTTCGTCTTGATACTACCAGCTGGCTGCGCCGCGTACCACGCGCTCCTTGCGGCCACATATCTTCCATATATAGCCTGTGGGGAATCGTACCTTAGTAGCAACGGTAATTGCGGGCTAGACGAAGGAGATGGTTCATGAACAAGGGGTCCTGGCCGCTGAGAGGCGCCACCGTGCGAGTCTTGAAAAGTCCCAGTCCCAGTCTCTGGCTGATCGGCGAGGACTGTCGGCGTCGCTATCATTGCCGATACCTCTGTTTCTGCCAGTGCCTTGGCCTCTGCTGCTACTCTTTCCAAAAGTTCTTGATGCCGCAAGCGACATGTCTTGGAATTCATGTGGTGACCGACTTCATGGCACCTGCTACACTTTGGTGGGGCCTTCGCTCTGGCCTTCGCTATAGCCTCAGCGGCTTCAAAAGAGCTTGGTAATCTTTTTGTACTTGATTGTGGTAGATTTAATACGGCAGCCCTTGCATCTGTGCGAGTTCGAGGCTCAAGAAGTAACTGTTGCTGCCCCGGGCGCTTGAGATGCCAATGCTTGTGGAAATGCTCGGGAAGAAGAACTTGTCCCTGTTCTTGTAAGGTTTGAAGTAAGTGAGCGCAAGGTAATCCCAGTGTCCGCATAAAAACGCCAGTGCAGCGAGGTAGAGGGAGTTTTTTATCCAAAAGCCGCTTTCGCTGTTCTTCAACCTTTCTCAACGCTTCAAAAGATACCCAGCCTTGAACAGCACTATATAAAGCTATGCGAAGCTCAATGGGCTGTCGAAGTTGCTGTTGGGCTTGATTTGACTGCAACTGATGGACCTGGTTGGTAACAGCTCGTGTAATAGCACCCCAAGCCTCGAATAGATCTAATGTAGAGGTTTTCAAATAGCTTTTGAGCAGACTATGGATACCTTCCACACGGGAGGTAACAATAGTACCAAATTGGAGATGCTGATCAACCCAAGCTTTTACAAGTTTCTCCTTGTGAGGGTTTAGCCATGTCGCATGCAAATATCCAATCTCATTGGCATAGGTGGGCAGGTATCTCTGCTCAAGTTGCTGAACCCGCTGATTAAAGGTTACTTGGTCAGCTGATTGGATGATCAAATGCCATTGGTTATAGAACTCTTGCCAACTAAGAAGCTCTGCCTCGATCAACTTTGGATCTGTTCGGTGTTGAATAAAGGCCGGCCGACAATAAGCAAGGACTGCCTTGTTAGCATGCCAAAGGCACAGCAGAAGGACTGCAGATGGAAAGCAGATAGCAACTGCGTTTATACAAGCTAAAGCACAGTCTGTTATAATGACGGATGGAAAGCTCGTATTACAGATCTCATATAAAGACTTGAGCCGTTCAAGAGCCCACAGGTAGTCTTGTTCCTCCTCGCCACTGAGGAACGCAAAGGCGATGCAAAATGATTTTTGGCAGGCATCAACGCCGACGATGTCGAGAAGCGGCATACCATATCGATTCGTCTTATATGTGCAGTCTAAGAGGAGAAGGTCTGAGTACGCTTGCAGATAGGTAAGTGAGTCAGGATGAGCAAATAAAACTGCTGTAACCCGCCCTTCACTATCTACCCGCAAACGATTCCAAAAACCCTCCTGATCGAGCTGGTTAATAAGTGCATGCATTGTATTCTCGCCAAAACGAGATGATCGTCGAGCTTCTGCAATACTGTTGGAGATATCCTTCTGGGTCGCAATGGAATCCGAATGTTGTCGCATATAGGTTCTGATCTCCTTTGAGCTGATTCCAGCCTTTGCAAGATTATTGATTGCTGATCTCTCATCTTTTGTGGGTCTTCGTAGAACAGGATGAGCCGTCGGATGGGTACTTGGTGTGTGGTTATGTACAGCATACCGACTATCCGATCGATGTTGCACAACCCAGCCAGATGCATCCGGTAACTCCTTTGCAACGATAGAAAACGGGCAGAGAGTGCTCCGAGTGCAGGTTGCTCGGACGCGGCTTCTTGAGGGGCTTGGGGGCCGACGGGCACGATCGCAAGTGAAATAGACTGTAGGCCTCCCCGACTTGCCCCTGTTGGACCTTCCGGTAACAAAGGCATAGCCTCGCGGTGCTGCCCAGCAATTGATCGCTTGGAATAGATCATTGCGAGATGCGTATGTATGCTCAGGAGGTAAGCAGTCGTGCGGGAATTGATCCATTTAGGTCGATTGATGAGATGATGCAGATGTCAAGATCGAGATGCTCAACCCCTGAAAATCGCTCCATCGAAGTCCCCTGGGAATAAATGCTTAGTCAAGGGACTGTGCCCCTAGCCAGCTGACAAGGGGGGCTGTGCCTCTAGCGCAAAGGACCTGTGCGCCTAGATGGCGCCACTATAACTAAACGAGGCTCAGAAGGCCTCTCTGCTGGTCACATAATAAGGCAAAGCTCAAATTGGCCTAATGCAAGGGATCAGCCCAAAAGAGGGGTTAGAGTCAGGTCAGATAGAGAGCACAATCAATCAACAAGTTCAATTACACGGAGCATCCGGTTTAATAGAACCTGACCCTATAATACTAATATAATTCTGCTGCACACAATTTACCCATCTCTCTATTACTCGCTATTGCTCGACCTATGCCCGGTAGTTCTTCTGAGCCCTGCGACGGTGCGCAACTCTTTTTGTGTTGATCGGTAGACCATCGGGGCCCTCGTTCTCGCGACGGCAGTTAACGCCGACTTCATTACCGCAACGAGCAGGGAGGAGGCAGCAGCCGTCATTATCACGGAATACTTCCAAGCCGTCGCTTCCCTTGCCCAGTGAGACGCAGTCTGGGCCGTCGGGAAATCCACAACTATAATAGTGTGTTAATAGAGCCAAACTCCATATAACGGTGCATAGTCCAGGCCTACCCATTTTTCGCAAAGACACCAACGGCGAAAAGAACTGAGACTAAAGCGAACTGCATTTTGTGTTGCTGGAGAAGAAGGAAAGGCACCGGGCCTAAAGAGAAAAGATGTAAAGACTTGTAAAGAGGGTAAGCCGATGCTTTTTAATAGGGACGAGAGGATAGCGAAAGTCAATTTATGGGATCCTTTTCTAGGTATTTATATGCTCGACAAAAGACATCCCCTGAATATGGTAGGGATGGCTCTTCTCTTGGTTGAAACAGCCCCTGGAGCCTGTAACAAAGTTAAAACGCAGGAGTTCCCATGTAATAACTCCGCTTGAGACGTAAAACAGAATTAATTTAATAATATTACTAAGATAGGAAATTCTGATATAGTCAACATTCGAGGACCCTTAATGAAATATTGAAAGTTGACTTAAAGAGTTCCCCTGTTATCCCGTTGCGACATCCGAGAGAGGCTAATGCTAATTATAAACATGAGCTATTAGCTCCGGCTCGTCCGATTGGAGGATTGCCTCCCGGCCCAATCAAGCTTGTTAGTCCCTGGACTGCATCCTTAAATTACATTCTTCCGTTGCCGTGATAACCGGACTGGGACTCCCATCATCAGGCATCTCGGTTTTTATTGGACTGATCCTACAGAGCTTCAGAGGTTTAGTTTGCGAAGCCTGTCTTTTGAAACTCCGGGACGTCGCAATAGCTACCATATACAACCCCCCTT
>JABCJY010000790.1:0-85952 GCA_013184415.1 Fusarium concolor
CAGATAGCATTTCTGGAAAAATATAAAAGATTAATAATAAGTACTAGGCATTACCTCCCAGCCCATTAGTTCTTAAGCTGTGCAAAACTGCTAATTAAGGATTCTAAGTTGGGCGATAACTAGGCCTCGATTGGGCTTTCCCTTTGACTTTATTAGAAGTACCTTGTGAGATGCTGAGGCGAATGTCTGCCGGGGTTAGCTATAGCGGCCAGTATTGAAATTTGCAGAACATTGTGGCTGCAAGGCTTACCCGAGTTTGACTTGGATGGAAGCCAAGGCATTAGTGACATCTCTCTTTTATCCCTTAAATAAATAACTTGGAATTCGTGTAAAAGACGGCTGCTTACATGTCTTACCTGGAATTGCAGTATTTTTCCAACCCCGCCTTTGTTTTTTAACCAATCTATAAGAAGTTCTTTAAATAATTTACCCGTGACTAAATTGCGAAATTTAGTTTGAAGATCATGGCCAACTTTAGTATAGAGTGGCATGTAGATCTCCGTGAATGAACGGAAGAACCTGCAGTATATATCACAGATTTTCCAATCGAGGGACTCCCTAAGCCAGGACGAGCCTACTACAAGGTCAGTTAATAGAGAAAGGTAACTGACACAGCATTGATTAATAAAGAAGCAAGGCTATCTAAGAAGAGGTCAAGACCTTGAGGTGTCTGTCAAAGAGAGCTACCAAAGCCTCAGCTATACCCTCCCATACAAACTATTTCTCCGAACAGAAACTCCGGTTAGCCTGATGCAAGCTCAATGCTACGGCGAGGCATACTCTGTGTTTTCGAGACACGTAGGGAAACTATCTATGTAGATCTCTAGACAAAAACCGTCAGATTATAGTGCTGACACAGTTGATGTGATTGACATATGTGTAGATCTGAATGATTTGTCGAAAGTACTTAATTTCTGATATAAAGTTATTTCAGCTCAACTAGGCCCGCTCAGCTGATGAAGCGTAAGCATAATCCGAAAATCTTGCTGTTTTTGTCTCTTCTCCCGTATATACTAGGGAGCTGGTAAAACGGATTGGGCCTTTTGTAAGACAAAAAGGCGGAGCAAGCGGCTAAAGAAGGCGCGATGTAACCAAAACAACACATAACATTACCCCCTTGCATTACCCTAGTGAAACCTTAACCAAGAAATGTCCGATGAAATGTTACGATTGGCTTGATGTTGCAGGCTTAGAGCAAATACAGTAGTTGCAATCGGGTCAGCAACGTGTCCGTCTTACCTTTATGAGGCACGGTACTTGGAAGTGCCGGCTGCTTTTCTATGTGTACGCGGCAAATCTGTACCTTTGCCATACAAATATGTAGTATCACGATACTCGTGCAAATCGGGATGGTCTAGTGTTGTTTTGTAACTGTTACATGTATTCGCACAGCTGGCTGTATTTGGCAACCTGAGAGCAGTTTCTGCATCGGCTTAATACGAATTGTAAAAGTTGAACAAACAGAGAGTGACCCTTCGCCACTCGTACTTTACATATATAAAGGCTAATACCCTCCGGCTTTCAAAAAACTTCATCTCCACAAGCTCAACTATCAATCCAACAACACCACTACCAACTAAGTCAACAGTCTTCTTTAATAGATCATTCAAGTAAGAGCAGCCCCATAGACCAAGTTCTAGAAATGTTTTTGGAACATGCTTACTGACGATTCAAGCACTTCGGTCACAATGGTCAACCTACTCTACGTCGTTTATGCCTTGTCCGCGGTGGCTGGAGTACAGGCCTGCGAGAGAACCTGCTCTGCTACTGGTGACAGTGGTTCCACTTGCAGCTACATCTGCAATACCGCATGCCCCGATGTTCCTGCGCATGAGGCCCGAAACAATTTTCTGGCGGCTCTGCAATCCGGTGGTCACTCATGCTCCGCGGAGGGAGTAAGTGGCGTCCGATGCCAGAAGACCCCCGCCTTCGGAAGCTGCTACGATCACTATTGGTTATGCGGAGATTGCTAATTTGTCACCATGGGTGGTGTTTGAAGATCCGAGATATTATGAGAAACTGGACATTTCCTATCAACTTGTATAAAGGCAAATTTAGGGAGTTCAAACCAATACATTAAACTTCAGTTTCTTAACATGAAGCGTCATCTCTCTTTGACTGTCTGAAAGATCTTAACTGTAAAAAAGGTAGATCAGGTACCACCATACGTTTGTATGGGCGAAGATAATAGTCAGCAAGCCACTTCAAGTGTACGCGTATTTCAGAAAATCGAGCCATCCTACCCTACTCCAGCTACACTGGAGGCCTGTTGCGAATTTGAGTCTTACGGAGCTAAAAGGCTAAAAATAACCTCTGTTGTTGTCGATCTCATGTCGGATGCCCAATCTGGTCACACGGGCTTTCCACCGGCTGTCGATCAATTTAGGCATCCGAAACATAAGCGTCACTTATCTCAGTGCCTTTAAGCCTCTTCCTGAGCATTGAGCGAACTGCTGTGCAGAACTCCCGAAGCGGATGACACATCCGTGTTACCCGTAGCAATTGTGAAAGCCGTCAAAAATTGACAGATCAGATTAGGAACAAGTAGAGAATATGTAGTAGCTACAATGGAAAATTGAATTCTGTAAAGCTTTTGCACATTGTTGCATGGTGGCTGTTCAGACATCGTCCAAATTTACAATACAGCGTTCGAGCCAAGTAGCAGCAATCCAGAGTGAGTGCTGTTAAAGGCGGTATCAAGTGGCAGTATTCAATTGACAAATTTCGTAATGTAGCCCAATATTATTGCATCGTTCTTTCATCATATTAATTACAACTATTGATTATTATCTCTTGGCTTTATCGGGAAGCGTTGCGCAAGCAAATAGAACTCTTTCAAGAGAACAAAGGCATGAATGCAATAGCTTGAGCTACATTGGATATGCCAGTATCAGTTAGCGGCTGCTGAAAGTTATAGTGTAATGCCTACGATATGCCTCCTCCACCATCGCCTCCTCCACTGCCGCCTTCTATCCACAAGAATCAGTCAAGAGAATCTCCCTTCGCGTTAAAGGTGAGAAGCGCGCCAGAAGACTGGTTCTACCAGCCTCCCGAGGCGCCAGTCCAAGTCGACCTCTTTGAGCCACCTACAGGGCCTTACTTCGTGTATGGAACGTTGATGGATCCGAGAATGCTAGCCGATGTCCTTGGACTGGAAAGTAAGCCTGAGCTACGACCCGCCAGAATCGAAGGCTACTCTCGTAAACTCTGGGGACAGTATCCTGCTATGCAAGACGGCCCGCAGGGTGCAAAAGTCAGTGGTAGTGTCTATTGTGTGCAGTCTGTTGCCCATGCGAAGAGACTGGCGGAATATGAGACAAATAGCTACAAAGCCAAGCCATGCCTTATCCAGTATACAGATGGAAAGGAGCCTGCGGAGGATTTTGGTCATGTTTTCATGTTCATCGGTAACCCCCGGGATCTACAAGACGGAGAATTTGATCTGGAAAAATGGCTTAAGCGGATGGGCCGACAGCCGGCCTCATAGATTAGCTTATTACTAGGAGAAGCAGCACTGAATTTAATGGGAACCAAACTGATGCGTTACCCTGACTTGACTTCGCCGAGCAGTTTCGCGTGCGTCTCAATGCAGGCTACAATTCAAACATGGCATGCGCGTTCATTCAGTGACAAAGACCAGCCGTTACAGTCGGATCGTCGTTGTAAAGCTTCACGGGGTGGTTCTGTAGACCCAAGATAAAGAGGTTGGGCTCACGCTCGAGTTGCCTGCAGTGCCGTTAACTAAACTACCCGTAATAGCATTTATTATCGCACAAGACTCGAATCAACTTTTAACGTATTGGATTGACCATGACTGACCGAATTCATCAATAGCTGGCCTTGCGGTTTTACCTCCTTGGCATCTGCTAAGTCAATAGCCCTTCTCTTACCGCCAGACTTATGTCAGTGCGTTGCTCTGGCACCCAACTCAACAGCTTCAGTGAGTCCCCAAGGCCTTGGCTTCTCATTATGTCTGGCAAGGTTGATTGAGTGTCGAATCAGTCTTTCGCAAAGCATGCTTCACTACGTATGTGTGTAGGTTTGGGATGAAAGCTTGACCTTGCTTGGTTCCGGTTAGAGGCATCAGAAAACGACTTCATACAGCCATAGAGGATGGGCAGTTGCCAAAGGCTACGGAATAGTCACCATCAGCAGCATCACGGCCAACACTTACCGACTCGTCAGTCATACAGTAGGCTAGCACTTTGTTAATTCGGGCAGCATCACACATTGCAAAACCTAGAGATGTTTCATTCAATATTGTCTACAAGTTGCCAGTCAGATCCCCATGCCTTCTGTGTAAACTAGAACTAAGTCAATCTTCAACAGCATAAGAAGGCAGTCCCACATCGCATTGAGGCTCAGTGCTAAATTAATTTCGGCAACAAGCTCAGCTTTAGTGCCATCCGGACACGAATGTTTGAGGACTACTTATCGATACACCAGTCCGCTAGCCAGCCGTGCCATGCGATTGCAGTGCATGACGAGCACTTTTTGTAAAAATTGTGATGGCATCTACAAAATAATCTAATCGTTGTTGTAATCGTTATTTTTATCGGCATTTTCAATTTTCATTTAATAAAAGCCAAATAGATCACGGTTTAAAATACATGCTTCCAAAAGACTTTATTGCTGCTATCAAATAATAAGCGCGAATACTATTGCATGATGCCGACACAATGATGGCATATCGCAATCCCTTTATCTCCAAATTCCATTCCTAAAACTCTCTTCCGGGACTCTTCAATCTTGATAATATACTGACCCAGAGTTTGGATGTTTCCTTGAAGTATAAGGATGAATTCCTGGTCTTTAGGAACCTTAAACTCGTCGAAGTTTGGACCTTGGATAAGAAACTGCAACTCCTTTGCGGATCTGTCGACCTTGGCCTTGAGCTCAAGCGGATACAGCTTAGCCGGCCACTTCTTGCTTTTGCTGAGTTGATAATCATTTCCCTCAATCTTGACCGTCGACTCCATAGCCTCTGGATCTTCAAACGGGTTCGGCCTAAGCTCGTTTGAAGTGGTATAGGAATATTCACCATGAGAGAACAACATGTCCAGTGCCTTTTCGTCTGTTACACTGTTCCATTCAGTGTCATCAAACGGCCGAACTCCCTCGTCACTTTGTTTGCATGGTTGGAGAACCCTGACACCTTTTCAACCTTGATCTCTCAGATCACAGCCATAACTACGTGGCCTGAGGCTCAGCTGTTGACTTTGATCGACTGCAAGTATGGTTATAGTGGGGCTACACCTATAGATGTCATCCAGAGTGTTGCAAATTTCCACGAGTCACTCTCTATCCAGGCTATCATAGATACTTTGAGAAATCTGAGACCGGGCTCGAACCAAGAGAATGAACATCCAATTGCCACCCTCTTCAGGTTTGCCACTCCCGCACTTCCCAGCATGACTTCGAAGGACTTGGAGGGCGCCAACGAGCTGAAGCTCATGCTGGGCAAACGTCAACTCAAGTCATGCATCGCACTGCTGCAGGAAACGCAGATAACGGTCCTCATTTAGTATCTACTTCAGCAGCCTTACATCAAGAATGTCAACATATCGGAGGCGGGTGGACTATTCGATCTGTTCTTGATCGACGTTCAGATGGGTGCCCAGTTTGAGATAACCCGAACGAAGCAAGCGATTTCAACAGGCCAGTTAGACGTTCAGCGATGTCTCCTGGGGCTAGAGACTGAGGTTGGCGTGCAGCCAAGTAATATTGACCAGATCAAGTGGGCTTGGATGCAAAAGTACAACATCTGGACGGCGACACGGAAGCATTCTTGTACCCCGAGAATTGGATTGACCCAACCTTGCGTGACGACAAGACAGCTTTATTTGCGCACTGCAAAACAACTGTTATCCAAAAGGACCTAAGCTGGGACGCCTTTCAACAGGCTATCCATACCTACGTGAAAGGGCTTTCCGAGATTGCAGATCTCGACATCCAGGCGTATCTACGACATCATCCCTCTGGAGGCTTGGATACATACCATTTCTTTGATAGAACCCGGAGTGCTCTGTATCGTTTCTACTCCAGCATGCGTCTTGTTCAGCCCAGTGATGTGGCTATGTGGTCGCCGTGGACCTTGATAGACATCGACTCAACTACATACGAGGCAGATTGGGACGGCTCGAGTGTCACCTACGGCGGGGCTTTCTCGGTTCCTGTTATGCGAGGCAATCGCTTGTGTATCTATTTTCCACAAATCATGGTCAAAACCCTTACACCAGACGCTCCTGAGGTCGACGACAAGGGCAACAAGAAGATGGTTGCAACATTTGCGCAAGCGGCAAGCCAGTCAGTAAACCCAACCATGTCACCAAAGAACTGGGAGATTCGAATGGTATGGACGGAGCTTCTCGATGGTCAATGGACTCCGAAGCGTGTCTCACAATCAGTGCTGGACGTGAAATGGAATAATACCTTTACGAAAGAAAAGCTACCTTCCATCTCACGGTTCACCTTCTGGGCCAAGACATCTGGTTTGGCTGGAGAGACGGTCACCATTGAAGTGGGATGCTGGCGATATTAAAAGCTTAGTAAAAATTGCTCAACAACCACTTCCCAAGCCAATCATTCTTTTCTTGGGCTTTTTAGATTCGCGATGCCGACACATCAGTAGAAGCGAGTGAAGTACAGTCGCAGTCAGAACAGACTACTCTTGGAACAGTCTTCCATAAGTACTCTTGGCGACAAGACTGAAGCGTTAACCGGACAAACCGACCCAGTGGCGACGAGGTGCAAGTCCCTGGCAAGCAAGTTGCCTTGTGTGAGGGAAAGTTAGCATCCTCTCCATTATTGGCTGTTCCAGTTCCCACTTCATCAAGAATACTCGTTTGGACAATGTCATATGACAGAAATGATGCCCTTGGAAATGCTACAGGCTACGTTGTCGACGAGCAGATCTCGGCACCGGATGGCAGGTCAACTTTTATGTATCCAAAGCTTGCTCATATCCAAAAGGAGAAGGTCAATCTTGGGTCCGCAAACATGGTCCGTCATTCCATGAGCGAAGTGATTGAACATTCTTCTTCTCAAACCTTTATGCAAGACATTACGAAGAGCGCAAGCCTGGGGCCACTATTCGATTCATTGGCCACGCTAGACGAACGCGAGTTTGGAAAGGCTGTGGTTCAAACAAACGTGTCTCAATATCACGAGCAAGCAACCTCGTATGCCCTCTATAACTGGGAACTCGGGGCTCACTGCATCCTTCTTGCTGTAGACAGATTTCTGGCTACACAGCAGTTTGACCTCGCCCTTCGCGTCGCGCGTTTCGTTTTTGACCCGGCTGTGGATGTGCAGGGACAGACACGCCAGGAGGCGAGGACTGCCTGTTGGAAGTTCCGTCCCTTCAGGGATATCGCGGCCGACCCAACCGAGAATCAAGACAAGTTCGCTGGCTGGCTTGATGAGTCCACGCTCGGCGTAGCCGTGACCGAGAGGAGAAACAACCCATCCAATACACATGCCACAGCAAGAACGCGGCCGAGAGCGTATATGAAGTGGATTGTCATGAAATATATCGAGATTCTCATTGCGGCTGAAGACGAGTTCTTTCGACAGGCCAGCATCGAGTCGCTTCCCATGGCTATCCAGCGCTACATTGAGGCGGCACATATCCTCGGCCCTGAGCCTCCGAAGATGCCCAATCTGAGCAAACCAGCTGTCAAGACTTACAATACCCTGAACAAGACAGGCAGGATGAGGATAGATCTCGAGCTCGCTTTCCCATTTCTTTGTGACATTGAGAGACGAGGGAGCAGACAGCTCCATGACTATGATCATGAGAAGGATAGACACGGCGTGTTGGGGATTCTCTCCACTACTTATTTCTGCCTGCCTGCAAACCCAAAGTACCAAGCAATGAGATCGTTCGTCAATGATAGACTCTACAAGGCGCGGAACAATCTAGATATCAATGGACGGCGACTCGTATATGCCATGAATGAGTCAAGTATCGACCCTGACCAGGCGAGTAGGGCTTTTCAGGGCGGTGGTGGTGGAATAACGTCTCTGCTCAATGACATCGATGGCCCTATGCCGAACCAACGCTTCTACTATCTCATCTCCAAGGCACTAGAAGTATGCAACAGTCTTCAAAGCATGGGAGAACAGTTTCTACAGGCCAAGGAAAAGAAAAACGCGGAAGCCTTCCAGATCCTCAAAGCACGACACGATACAACCAGACAGAGGCTCGCCATCACTCTCAAAGGATTGCAAAGGGAGGAGAGCGAAAGAAATATTGAACTTCTGGAAATGAACAGGGCTTCTGCTGCGAGTCAGTTGGGCTACTACCTGCAGCTTATGGGAGAATGCTCATACCAAATGAGACTGAGAAATGGGTGGACATTGAGCAGAATATTGATTCGCCCTTCACCGATGACAGACAATACTACGGTCTCAAATCTTTGCTGATCTCCATTAACTAGGTTTCATTCCCTGTCGCATCTGACGACGTTCCTAGATTTTGCGAGCTCGAACCTTGTTGGTGGAACAGGTTTTGCCAGTTGGCAATTTCACACGGACCCGACCCAGCCAGCAGTTCAGGCTGTGGAGATTGTAATAGAGTCTTCTAAAAGTAGAGGCATCAATAATAGCTTTTATTATTCTTTCTATTATAATAGTTAGAGTAGCACTGGTAGTATATCTGAAAGAAATTATTACTATAGGAGGGAGCAATGTGTTCCAGCTATTAACATAGGAAAGGTATAGGGTACGTGGTTAGAATATATTCCTGACATATCATATCATATCATATCTTATCTTATCTTATCGAAAGGGAATAAGCGAGCGTCCCACATGACGTTTGTTTGTCCTCCGAAGCTTCCGTTAACTGTCTCAGCCCCACATAGACCGGTAATACAAGCACGACTTGTCTCTACTAACCTGCGCCCGTCTTAAGTAAGCTATAAACTGCGACTTTCTTAAAGTAATTGCGGGGTAACGGGCCACCAGCTTACCTTGCGACATTGCAATTGGCTGGTACTGAACCTTTACCCCGGATCGGTTTCGGCAGATGGAGCGGTAGTAATATTCAGAGTGGAGTACCTACGGATGTACATACCGCATTAAGGTTAGCTAGAGCCGAATGTCTCACCTTTGGAACAGGAAAAAAACAACTTGTCACTGTAGCTACTCTGCAGGAGCCATAGCTTTCTTCGTTCTCGTGATTGCAACGCCAGATCCACAGCTAGGGATATTATTAATTCTTGCATATCTGGCCAAGCTGTTGTATCTCGTGGAACTGAGTAATATCCCAGCGTTGCCCCTTATTGCGCTGCCCCAATTGGCTGACAGCACCAAAGACATTATTTTGCTTGTTGTTGGTTTATGAGACCATGAAAAGTTGCTCATATTGTCACCGAACATTCCACAAAACTGAGCATCTTCTTCGACACGAGCGATCTCGTAAGCGACCCTTTCCCGACAAACAAAGCAAACAAGTAGTTCACAAACTGACATATATCGTAGATACAGGGGAGAAGCCTTATCGCTGTGATACATGCGGCCGCGGCTACGCACGGAGGTAGGCATCATCAATTCACTTCATCGCCAAACCTGAATATTACTGATAATCATTGTAACAGCGATGTTCTACTGCGCCACGTCAGATATTTCCATCCGAGTTCTTCATCACAGACCCAACGCAGTAGCTCCGATATCACTACAAGTTACAAAAGTCGCCGCCGCCGACAGAGCCTACCGACTGACTCCGTGACTCTGCATTCCACATCGCAGTCAGAGTCAGAACATGGGACAGAAGCCAGTCAACAGCAAGACCAGGATCAAGATGCAGTGCAACAAGAAAGTTATAGTCCCATCTCTGTTGGAGCTCAGTCTAGCTCGACAGCTCAGCAAGCCATGTCCTTAGACCTAGATGCATTGGCAGCGGTATCGATGCTTCAGGCTCTCCACGAGCAGCCAACCGAATCAACGAACTCGTCCGGTTTTGTTACAAAAGAACTACTTGATACGGATGGGCAATCCGTGAATAACTATTCTGCCTCATTTCATCGTGGCGATGGAGCATCTCCAATCAGCTTCACAAATGACATGGTTGAGACGGCTCTGGAAACAGCTACGCCAACCCTGCTCACTGCCAATGCTGAGTTTCTAGCCCCAGAAATGTCATTTGGCGAGAGATCCAATACTCTACAGCGCCACTCTGGCCCAACTAGTACTAGCACCAACTTTGGTTACCATCGGCCGTTACTGACTCGCGACTTAGTAAATGGCAACCCATATTTCAATGATGCACTTCAATATCCTGGAGCCCTGGACCTATTGCAACCAAACCTCAGCGCCTTAGACTTTTTAGACTTCAATCTGGGTGGAAACTCCCCCACCATAGTCCGTGGCACTCAGTCTTCGGGTAACGACCCTGTAAGTAGCATCCCACTGGAGCGGTTCACCCGCGTGTCAGCATTATGGCCTAGAAACAAAACCCCTGAGGCCAGCGAAATTGCAACAAAAGTTTGGGTCGATATAGTGAATTACCGCGGGGATAACATTTGCACTGATATCTCTATTTCGGAGTCGTCTCCGAACCCTACGATTGGCATTGAGAACGAGTCCAGATGGGGAATGGACGAGGAAAAAAGACAAGACCTTATCCGCGAATTTGGCTCTCTAGGTTCTGCAAATGTAGCTGACCTTTTACCCGTTCGGCTTCTAAACCTTGGCTTGACCATCGCCTTCAGACAGCCACATTCGCTTGTGCCCTTCATTCACCAGCCTACGTTTTCAGCCAAGTCAGCATCCAACTCGATAGTTTTTTCACTGTGCCTCTTAGGGCTCACCCTCCTCGATTCTCCTCATGTGAAACCGTTCACATTACGCTTTTTGCCAGTAATATTACTGTCTTCTCTACCCTTGAAAAGCACCTGACTAATCATCAACGACACTTTCAGGCAACAACCGAGAGGTGCTGTTCACAATTGGCTACCCAGTCTTTCGGCACAGGAGGGTCAGCACAGCTTATAGAGCGCCTCGTATCTGCAACCTTGCTTCTCATGGCTTGGTCAACAAGCCCGGCTCATGTACGCTCTCTGCTGAGATTAAGAGTCAATCACCGAATGCTAACTTGAATATTGGCAGTACGCTCGCAACTATTTCCTGCCGCGGATGCTTTACCATCAACTTATGAACGTAATGCCTCGAAGTTACTATTTCCTTATCCCTCACGCACAGAACTGACCGCGTTTTTGTAGCTGGCCCAGATGTCAGGGTTACTAATGCCACGCCCGGCCGCGTCCAGTGTGAAGAACCTACTGCAAGCGGCGAGATCCATAAGGACATGTCAAGACCCGACGAAAATTGATGATCAGGCTTGGAAAGCATGGGCTCGGACAGAGAGTTTTAAGAGGTATGGAAGGTCGATATCTGAGTCTAATCATTGGTATAAGCTGACCTATTTGTATCAAGGTTGATTGCAACCCTGATAATGTGTGATGCTTGGTGGTCGTCCAAGTTGAACGCCGAGCCACTTATTCGTGCGTCTGTAGTGCTGTTTGATATGCCAGCTTCTATCAACCTGTTTCGGTCCTCGTCGGCCAAGGAGTGGAGAGGGTTTCAAGGAGATGGAGCAAGCACAACAACCGAGCCCGTGGAGATACGGAAGTATGAGACTTCTCTCAATCTATCGGCATCTCAAGACACCTCACCGATTGGAATGACTGGGTTGCTGTCTGCAATTTGGATCCGAATTCTTCAATATCAGAGAGAAAGGGCCTCGGGGCCCACGCTATCTAGTGACAGGAACAAAGACATAAAGGCGACAGACCATCCATCAGGGTATATCCTCGCGACAAACGAGTCTGGTATTTGTATGTTGCGCATCCTGGGCGATATATACACCAGGTATTCAAGATTCCTCAGGTATAGGAATCCCAACTGCATCGCACTGTGGCATTTTCTGAACCTCAAATTACTGGCCAACTTGGAGATATTTGAACTCGCCGCTGGCCGCGATGGAGCTGATAGCGCTTATACCGCTTTGCATGAAATTGCGGACTGGAGCCAGACTTGGTACGCACGGCGAGCATGCCTGCACGCAGCTGGAATCTACGCCGCCATGGGTCGCCGGCGTGCAAACGATGGCATCATGCTCCATTCCGACATGTCTCTTTTTATGGCCGCACTCGTCCTTGGGCTCCATGTGTTCATGGTGCGGCCAAACGAACTGCACGACCGTACTGAGGCAGAGCCGTTCGAGCTCCTCGAAGAGATAGACTGGACATCATTCGACAACCCAGCCTCGGTGGAGTTACCGACACCTATAGACGATCTTAATGGCCGGTGGAATAATTCTGCAAGTCGCTTTGTGCAAAACGGAGGCACCATCAGATTCTCAGGGACTGTCTGTGAAGGCGGATACAATGCTGCCAAGATGATCCTGCTGGAGTTTGCTGGTCTCTTGGAAGAGGTCGGCAAATGGAATGCAAAGGAACTCAGTCATATTCTGCGAATAATGAGCGACTCTTTGATTGAGGTCGACGATCGTTTGGGTAGCGAATAAAAGCTAAGCCTGGACTCGATACAACCTGACTTATTATTATATGTAACTATAATTCTCAGACCCATGAACAGTATTCCAACTTATCCTACAAAGATATAATAAATATGAAACAGCTACGGACAAATATTGAGGCACAGGGGAGAGAGAGACTTAGGAACCTGTGTCTCTTGCTTGCCTCATCTTGCACATCGTGATCTTGTAATACATAGGCTTGCCCTTTCCCCATCTTCTGCCTAGCACCTTATGAACCTTCAATTCTGCTAATGGGATTGTCCATTGGCTTCAGTGGCAGTTCCCACCGCGTGCTCGTCTTTGTGATTCAATAAGTCGATGGAGTGATAGTAATCGAGGGCCTTTTTTTGTTTAATCTTGTCCTGTGCAACACGATCACGTAGTTGCTTGGTCAGTGGATGGGCCGAGAAACGGTCGGGGAGATTGTCCCAGACTCGGAAGTCGGTCGCTTGTTTATGAAGAACGCCACATATCTCTCGAGCATACTCAGTAAATAGAAAGGTGCGCGATGACTCAACCATAATCGTCATCTGATCTGTTGAGTGGGGAGTCAGTTCCAAGCTCGTCAGAAAACGTAACATCTCAACTTACTCTCTAAAATCCTGCGTGGTTCATTTGTCTGCAAAACGCCCTCGGTGATATACTCGTCACCAAACCCACCATGAGGAGTATGGCCACCCTCGTAACTACAGCCGCCAGGCAGGAACTCATCTGACCTGCCAAGGCCTGTCCCATAAATACAAGCCAGCATCTCAGTGGCGCTATTTCGATGGAAGTAGGGGGGCCGCAAAGAATTGCTCGCTACGTCCCAGCGAGGGCCGAACCAAAGGTAGTCAGCCAGCGGTACATGCGGGTCAACAGACTTTGCTGTCAAGACAGTGTTGATGCTTGGGTCCGTGTGATCAACAGATGTACTGTTCTGGGAGGCGAATTTGGTCAAGTCGTACTGTAATCCATAATGTCATTATCTCCATTCTCAAATATCGTTTGTGTGCGAGGTCACTCACCTTGTACGGAACGCAGTTACCATGCCAGGCAACGACATCGAACGGAGTATGGTCTTGATGTATAGCAACATGCTTTCCGTTATTCTTGACAACAATCTCGAACGGCACGTGTAGATCTTGGTCAATGTGTGCAACAGGATAAAGAAAGTCTCGTGGGTTGGCCAGCCCGTGCCCTCCAATAGGACCCAGATCAGGAAGCTCCCACATAGAGCCCCAAACTTCGGCAATATGGCCACGGGCAACATTAACACCCTCTCCAAGATTTATACGGAAGCGAACACCACGCTGGATGACGCAGATCTCACCAGGCTGGACGAGAAGAAGGCCCATCTCAGTCTGGATTTCCACGATACCAAGCTGGGGGGTAATGAGAAAATCGCCATCTGTATTGCAGTATGCTTTGTTGACCATGGATGAGTTGATCATATAGACGTATACAGCAATGCCCTGGCGAAGATTGGGGTCACCACTGCCTCCAAGCGTATGCAAGCCGTCAGTGAAGTCGATTGTTTCATTGTCTGGTGGCAGTGGGAACGGTGACCACTCCGCCTGTTGATAAAGCGGCTCAACTTTGGGGTTCAATGATAAGAAGCAATTTTCAATGTGAGACTTGGTCTCAATGCTTGAGTACCCCTGGTGAGCGGCAGAAGGCCGAGCCCGATACATGTAAGTGCTCATGTTGAGAGCACGAGGTGCTGCAAATGCAGAGTACGTAATTCCTTCGGTGTATAGGCCAAAGCCACGATCTTGGGGATTATTCTGACCAACAGGCAAGGCACCTGGGATTACTTCTGACTGATGTCGATTGCCCCATCCTGGCTGATACTCATAGGGATCATTCTCGCGCGTAGGCTTGGTTCTTTGGAGATCCGTATAGTGAAAGACAGCTTGTGGATCTGTGGCTGGTACACGTTTGTTTACAGCAGCGACCATTGTTGATCAAGTTCCTTACAGATTGGCTTGGTTTAAAAGATGAAAGTAATATTGGCGGAGACGATAAAGAAGTAGCTCAAAGTAGAATATTAATGGGAGTCTCAAAAACATGCTTCAACGTGCTCCTCTTATATCATATGAACCAAATTCAGATATTCCTTCACTCATCCGATATACCTACACTGTCACTCATACGTACTGAACGGCGAACGGACCTTCAAGTGGGAGATCTGATGTAATATGTGGGGAAGTCAGCAATCCCACATAGTGAGTATGTGCAGCACCATGGAGTCCATGCGGGGCTTGTCTATTACCTGAACTTTATCACTATTCATAGCACGGAACATACGGCAGTTATCCTAGAGTTCATTTCAGAGCTTGTCTATCACAATTTTAATCAACGTCGACTTTTTGATGTTTCATGATTTATGGTTCCAATGATGATGCGCACACGCCAGTCCTACCGACTCCTAGCCCGTCAGACGTCCCAATGCCTCGCACTTAGCTCGAGTGCCCGTATACAGTTGTCAATCCCGGCTTATCACCGTGCTATTGGGTCTGTGAGCGCTATCGACTCAGTGATCTTTCGCAATCTATTTGGTACAGACGAGATACGCAGCGTACGTAAACCGAGCAACACCATATCCGGCTTTTTGGCATTGGATGACTGATCAATCTGGCAGATCTTTAGCGATCAAGCCTACATCGACAGATGCGTTGATGTTGAAACTGCCCTTGCTCGAGCTCAGGCCCAATGCCGCGTTATCCCCGAAGATGCTGCCACTGAAATCACCCACAAGGCCAACGCCTTGAGCCTTGATATGGACCGACTTCGAAACGAGACCGATATCGTTGGCTACCCGATTCTTCCTCTTGTCCGTCAATTGAGTGCCATGTGCGGACCTGCTGGCAAATATCTACATTGGGGCGCCACGACTCAGGATATCATGGACACAGCTAGTGTGCTCCAGATTAAGACAGGTCTTGATATCGTTGAGAAGAAAGTATCTGGGGTCATAACCGCATTACAAGATCTAGCGGTTACGCATCGAGATACGCCAATGGCTGGAAGAACCCACCTACAGCATGCACTTCCAATCACCTTTGGCTACAAGTGCGCCGTGTGGCTCTCTAGCTTCTATCGGCACAGAGAGAGGCTTCAGCAACTAAAATCACGAGCTCTCGTCGTTCAGTATGGAGGTGCGGCTGGCACGTTGGCTTCACTCGGTGACGGGTCCGATGGTATCAATGTCCGAAAGCACCTGGCGACTGAACTTGGCTTAGGCGACCCATTGATTACGTGGCATGTTGCTCGCGACGGCGTAGCTGAGGTAGTCAATTTCTTGGCTCTTGTTGGCGGATCACTGGGCAAGATCGCTTTGGATCTGATGATTATGTCCTCCAATGAATTGGGAGAAGTGTCTGAACCCTTTGTACCTCACCGTGGTGCCTCATCTACGATGCCCCAGAAGCGCAACCCGATCTCTAGTGAAGTAGTTCTGGCTGCATCTAAGGTACTTCGGTCTAACTCAAGCCTCGTTCTTGATGCCATGGTATCTGACTTTGAACGAGCATCAGGTCCATGGCATCTGGAGTGGGTTGCTATACCTGAAAGCTTTGTCATGGCTGTTGGTGCTCTGCACCAGGCAGAGTTTGCACTCTCCGGTCTTTGTGTAGACAAAAAGCGCATGGCAGCTAATTTAGCTTCTACAAGAGGCCTCATTGTTGGCGAGGCTTTAATGATGGCACTAGCTCCACATGTTGGAAGGCAAGACGCACATGATATTGTATACGAGGCCTGTAAAGAGACGATCGAGAGCAGAAACGGTGCAAGCTTGTTCGACACGTTGAAGAAAGACAAGCGAGTGACAGAGTTTCTGTCCATGGATGATCTGGAACGTCTTTGTGACCCTGTTAACTATCTGGGCTCAGCTCAGCGGATGGTTGACGATACATTGGCTGAGGAGAGAAAGGAGGGCTAGTTATGAGTAGACAAATAGTGAGCCAACTTGATTAGGATTATAGTTATAAAGTAGAGGTAAAAGCGAAGATTTTACTTAATCAGGATCATCACTGGAGTCTGTGGTTTAAGTGAGGTTTAATTTTTTCGCTTAGGCTCAATGTTGAGCAGTCTAGATTTCTGAAAAGCAATCTTCCAAGAGGCCTACATCGCTGATCCCTCCCGCCTCAGGTCTCAGCTGGTTAAGTTCCATATGCTGTCAAGTCATCCGCAATCTTGAATGGAGCTCCGGTTTTGCTCTTGAGCTCCTCAATATCAACCTCGTCAACTATCTCCCTGAGTACCAGTCCATCAGGTGTGCAGTCAAAGACAGCCAGATCTGTTATAATCCTGGACACGCATCGAGGTCCAGTCAATGGAAAAGTACATTCTACAGGTAATATCGGTTAGCATTTAGTGGATACATACTAATAGCTGTGACCAACCTTCCAGGATCTTAGGATTTCCATTGCGGTCGACATGTTCCTATGTTTATTAGCCACTCACTTGTTTTGGAACCATTCACAGGTAAAATCGGCAAGCCAAACATACCATGGTGATAACTACTCTTGTCTTTTCTGGACTTGCGACCAGATCCATAGCGCCGCCAATTCCCTTAACCTTGCCTGGAAGCATGAAATTGGCCAAGTCTTGCCAGGTCAGCGTCAGTCACTCCGCTGCAAACAATGGATTAACTGACCTCCGTATTGGCTGACTTGCAGCGCGCCGAGCAGGGTCAAATTGATTTTGCCCGCCCTAATCATGCCAAAGCTCTCATGGCTTCCGAATGTTGAGGCTCCGGCGTTCAATGTCACGGTTTCCTTGCCAGGGTTGATGAGATCTGGGTCTTCTTCTCCTGGGTTGGGATATCTACCCATCCCAAGAATGCCGTTTTCTGATTGAAGAATGACTTCTCGGCCTTCTGGAAGCATGCTTGGTGTTGCAAGTGGCATCCCAATTCCGAGGTTGACGTACATGCCGTCCTTAAGCTCTTTCGAGGCTCGTTTGATAATTCGCTCCCGTCTTAGACTGGCAGCCGTATCTATTTCAACGAATAAAATAAGTAAATGGTTACATAACGTACGGGTGAGGGCAAGGACAAAGAGCATAGAAAGCTGAAGCGTAACTTATGGAACTTGCTCTTACCTTTGCTGTTGCTTTGGGTGTCTCCAGAAAAAGTCAGTTTCTCAATCTTCTTTGGCCTTGTGCTTTGGACAACGACATCGACATAGATTCCCTGGACATGGACGCTCTCTGGATCTAGCTGACCAACTTCAACAATCTCATCGGCTTCAACAATAGTTAGCTTTGCATTCTTGGCCATGGCCTCGTTGAAGTTGTTCTGAGCTTTGCGAAAAGTGCAGTTCCCGAGCCTGTCAGCTTTATGAACCTTGACTAAAGCAGCATCGGCAAAAATAGACTCTTCGAGGATGTATTTCTTGCCATGAAACTCTCTCGTCTCTCGTGGCTGTGACATAAGAGAAACCGAACCATCTCGGTTGTAACGGATAGGCAGTTGACCTTTCTGCACTACAGGAACGCACGTATTAGTCAGTCACTTCTCCAATGAAAGATTCATGGCCTCCGCAACGAACTTACCAACAGTCCCGTAGGCAGCTGGTGTATAGAATGCCGGTATCCCGGCGGCGCCGGCAGCACATCTCTCTGCCATTGTTCCTTGAGGGATTAGCTCCAGACTCAGCTCGCCATTAAGATACATCTTTTCGAAGACTTTGTTTTCTCCAATGAAAGTTGCTATCATTTTGCTGATTTGACGAGTCTCGAGCAGTCGACCTAGTAAAGTTGAAGCGTGAGATATACAGTAGAGCGGCTTATCTACGTACCAAGACCAACGCCGGGCATTCCAGCATTGTTTGAGACAATGGTGAGATCTTTGAGATCTTGACGAGCAGCAACAGCTTCAATAAGGGATTGAGGTACTCCAGAGAAACCGAATCCTCCGACTAAAACTGTTGATCCACTCTTTAATCCATGAATAGCATCGTTTTCCGAGGAGCAAATCTTGTCGATTCGACGCAACACAGCTGAGCTGGTAAACCAACGCTGCTTGGAAGCAGACAGGTGGACAAGTGTCCTTGCACGCAGAGCTGAATTCATCATTGGCTTTCAAAGCAGCAGTTTGTTGGGAAACCGACTTGGCTTCGGTCTGGAGAGCTGGATTTCGTTATAGTGACTGTTTCGGTATTTCCTCAACAAGAACCCCGCATAATAGACTTCCCTTCTTACCTTTCTGCTAGGAATAAGTTGCTCTCACTAAAAGGCATATTAATGTAACAGTAAATAGCCGGCAATAGCCTGCCAGGTGTCAGCCCCACATAGGCGTCCCACGTTATGTGGGAAGTTGACTGAAGGAAATCAGAACGACTCCACATGGACTCACACGCGTCACGTAGAATAGGTAACTAGGTGATTTTTTAATGTCTGGCAGTGTATTTTAGTTCCTAATTGGACATCAGACAGGCAATTCCGTCCAAATCTATGCCTAGAATATGTTACCTATCCGACGGAAACTCCTCACGCCATTCTTGCGCTCAAGTTGGGGCTGCAGAAGCAATGCTACAACCGCCGCTCCCAGGCTACCACTTACGGGAGTGAGGGTTCTAGACATATCTCGGGTTTTGGCTGGGGTATGTAGCTTGCCACTACTGATCTTTTGAAGAATCGGAATGATAATAACAGGAGAAATAGCCTTACTGCGCACAAATTCTGGGTGACTTGGGGTGAGTACAGGGTAGTGAGTCGGGATGTGCAATGTCCTGACCCACATATAGAGCTGAAGTCATCAAGATTGAGCACCCGACGAGAGGTGACGATACGCGAGCCTGGGGACCACCTTTTGCGCCTTACAAGGACGGGCGAGCTGGTGAAGGCGAAAGTGCATATTATTTGTCGGTTAGTACCAGCTTTCTCCAGTCTCAGAATACTTTGAAAACGTCTCGAACAGTTCGTGCTAACTAAGTAACTTCAAGGTCAATCGAAACAAAAAGTCCGTAGCCGTCTCATTCAAAGAGAAAGACGGTGCCCAATTGATACAGAGGCTCGCTGCCAACGTGGATGTTGTAGTTGAGAACTATCTCCCTGGAACTCTGAAGAAGTACGGATTAGACTATCAGAGTTTAGCCAAAACCAATCCTCGGCTTATTTATGCGAGCATTACTGGATATGGACAAACTGGCCCTTATAGTAGTCGTGCTGGTTTCGATGTCATGGTTGAAGCTGAGATGGGCTTGATGCACATCACAGGTCCACGAGACGGCCCTCCAGTTAAAGTGGGCGTTGCAGTCACAGACTTGACTACTGGATTATACGCAGTGAATAGCATACTAGCTGCGTTGATTGAAAGGAGCCATTCGGGTCAAGGGCAGGCTCTGGACGTGTGTTTAAGCGATTGCCAGGTTGCTACGCTAGCCAACATGGCTCAATCCGTCTTAGTCACGGGAGAAAGAGACGGAGGCCGATATGGGACATCACATCGTAAGTTGACCTGAAGATTACTAGTTGTGGAATCGAAGAAAAGGCTGACGGGTAAGCAAAGCATCTGTCGTGCCATATCGTGCGTTCCGTACGAAAGATGGTGACATTTTGATAGGCGGTGCCAACGACCGCCTTTTTGGCATATTGTGCAAGTGTCTGGGCATGGAAGAATGGGCCAGTGATGAACGGTTCTCAACCAACTCAGCTCGTGTAGCAAACCGAGAAGTGCTCGAAAGGATGATAGAAGATATCACCGGCTCCAAGCTATCGCAAGAGTGGCTCGACATCTTTGAAGGCACAGGCCTCGCATACGCCAAGATCAACGATATCAAGGATACGTTGGAGCATTCACATGGTATGTAATCGTTCTTTCAAATAGCTCTGACAAGGTCTATATAAACTACTTTTCGATTACCAAGAGCTGACAACATATCTCTAATTGTAGTCGTGGCTAGAGATATGGTAAAGGAGATTGAACATCCTGTTTGTGGCCAGTTGAAGGTACTCAACAGCCCTGTCAAGTACTCGAGAACCCAACCATCAATCCGAACACCGCCTCCACTACTAGGTGAGAACACCGATGAGGTATTGAGGGATTTCTTGGGTTTAGACGCAAGCGAGATTGAGAGATTGAGAAAGAACAAAGCCATCGGTGGATAATTAGAAGATAGGTAGATTTAAAGATACACATCGACCTGTCAGCCTAAGAAGCCATCATTTCTTGTTGTACAGTCTCTCTGTATCTCTTGGAACCAGATAGCGAGCACTATCCACGGTCGTATTTCACCCTTGCGTCTATTTGTTTTAGGTTTAAATGTTATAGTCTAGCTACAATACTTGTAGAGTGTACGTCATAATCTGGTTATATCTTGACTATTCCATCATAATGGCAGAAGCCACACCCATTCCGGTGCTAGAGAGACTGTCAGTACAACCCAGAGCGGCGAACTTGCTGCACTCACCTAGCACACATGCTGATAACACCAATCTCTTTCTCCTGCCTTTTGAGCTCGGCAAGGATCGTGGAAAGCTGTCGTGTCCCTGTTGCTCCAGTAGGATGTCCCAGAGCGATGGCACCACCGTTAGGATTGACCCGGTCTATCTTGAGACCTAGTTTGTTAATGCAGGCCAAAGTCTGGCTAGCAAAAGCCTCATTCAGCTCAAAAATGTCGACGTCCTTCTGTTTGATGCCAAGATTGTGATAGAGCTTAGGAATTGCATAAACCGGTCCCATTCCCATTTCATCAGGCTCACATCCGGCGACTTGGGTACCAAGAAATCGAGCGATTGGCTTCAAGCCGTTTTCGATGGCCCATGACCGACGCGCCAAAATAGTTGCTGAAGCACCATCGGATATCTGGGACCTGCATATTGGAGCGGGTTGGTCAGATGAGTAATAAGATGGATCGTGGAAGTTCTATACAACTTACGAGTTTCCAGCAGTGCTACCACCATTATCAAGAAAGGCTGGTTTAAGTTGTGACAACTTTTCCAAAGTCACATTCGTTCGAATTGTGTCATCGGAATCGACGCGAATCTTTGATATGTTGCCATCCTCGTCAGAGGCTGTATACTCAACAGGCACGATCTCTGACACGAACCGATTGGCGGCAAGGGCTTGGCTCGCTCGTGTATGGCTAAGTAGAGCATATTCATCCTGCACACTGCGGCCAATGCTATATCGAGTAGCCACATTTTCTGACGTAATTCCCATGGGCATAAGGCAATCAGCAGCTGATTTGACCCTTGTGCTACGTAGACTTGGACCAACGTCACGGGGTATCCCTCGTGTCTGATAGTTCTTGGACATACTCTCGACACCTCCGGCCATTGCAACGTCGAGCTGGCCTGCCCGAATAGCATGCGCCATATGGGTGACGGCTT
This sequence comes from Fusarium concolor, assembly GCA_013184415.1. Classification (NCBI taxonomy): domain Eukaryota; kingdom Fungi; phylum Ascomycota; class Sordariomycetes; order Hypocreales; family Nectriaceae; genus Fusarium; species Fusarium concolor. The sequence goes on from JABCJY010000790.1 coordinate 21,860, forward strand.
GGAGGCTGCTTGAACACTGGCGGTTGACAGTATGGAACGTTGTCGATGGTGGAAATCCTGCATGTAGGAGCGCCATTCGACCTGTTTTGGCGAAGCCCAGCTCCGCAAGGACATTTCCTATGAGCACATCTTGGACGTCTTTAGGTTGTAAGTTTGCCCGTCGTGCTGCTTCTGCCATAACCTAGGAAGAATGTCAGTGTCAGGGTCACAGTAGGTTACTCAGTTCAGGCATACTGGTGAAAGAATGTCCTCAGGCCATGCATCTTTGAAGCCGCCTTTGAACCCTCTTGTTATTGGGCTTCGAACAGCTGACAGAATCACAACATCATTGGATGTCTTGGTCATCAATCCCTGCAGACGCTTTCCAAGTATTGCCATTGTTTCTTTCTCGCTTTCACAGGTTTACCGTTGACGTAACTCAGTAGTATTGGTTGCACTAAAAAATACCAATGATTGCTGTCTTCATCGATGGATTGAACACTTCCTCCGTCAGGCTTGATGCCGCACCGAGACGGCCCACGTGGGGTTAAGTCTATACTGTAGTGTCCTTCATGTGGAGAAGATGGTTATGTGGGGAGATGGATTGCTCACTTCCTCGGGATGGAGTTGCCGCGATTCTTTAGTCTCTATTTCGAAAGATGTTATTCTTTCTCAAATATTTGGTTGCTGAATGAAGAAAAAAAAAGCCATCGACAGAGAAAATGGCTTTTAGATTCGGCACCGAAGTCTGTTATCCCGCTTACGAAGGTCGAACTTCGCCCAAAGTCTCATATGGCGTTCCATTCCCCGAAGCCTGTTTGAGACACTGTCGGGATACTTTCTCTAGCTCTAGGGCTTACGTGATTTGCTCCAAATCATTGGCCCAATCTACGGATTCACTGCAGCGTCTTCGCTCAGCCCTCGGTAGCCGGGTTGTAGGAGTAAGGATTGGCATCAGTCCTCATACACCAATCACTCAGGTTCTAGAGGTTGTCAACGAAGTGGCTGGCCTAGATGTCGACTGTTTGGTGACTCTGGGTGCTGGCAGCCTCACTGATGCCGCTAAGCTAGTGCGACTGGCCTTGGCCAACTCGGTTACTACTGAGAAGGAGATGAATACTTTGTGGGGTACACGACAGAGTAATCCTGCACTTCGGGATATTATATGCAAACCAACTATTCCTCTGATTCACATTCCAACCTCGCTTTCCGGGGGCGAGTTTCAAGCAATCGCTGGCGGAACAGAGTCCCATGGTCATGCCAAGAGAACCTTTCATTGCGAGAAAGTCAATCCAGAGCTTGTTATTCAAGACCCAGAATTGTGCCTTACTACACCTGAGTGGGTATGGCTCAGTACGGGCATAAGAGCGGTTGATCACTGCGTTGAAACTCTTTGCTCACTTGTATCCAATGAGAAGAGTGATACATGGTCGATAAAGGGGCTTCTGAAGCTTGTCAACGGTCTTCTGGAAAGCAAAGCAGATGCCACTTCCATTCAAGCACGTCATCTATGCCATCAGGGTGTTGTCTACTCTATGTGTGCCGTGTCTAATGGCGTCCCGCTTGGAGCGAGCCATGCTATCGGGCATCAGCTGGGTCCACTCGGGGTGGGCCATGGTGAGACAAGCTGTATCCTCCTACCTGCTGTATGCAGATGGAACTTGAAGAAAGACGCAAATTCGGAGCGGCAGGGTCTGGTGCGAGATCTTCTACTGCAACAAGACGAAATTCACCAATTATTGCTCAGCAAAGGTCTTGACCTCAGTGTGGTAAGCCTGGGCGACGTTTTACAAGTCTTTATATCTGCACTGGGTATGCCCCAGTCACTGGAAGAAGTGGGAGTCGGAGAAGGCAAATTCGAGACTATTGCTCGGAATAGCCTGGAAGATATTTGGATACGAACAAATGCATTCCCTATCACAGAAGAATCACAAGTTAGGGAGATACTTGACATGTGCGCAAAGAAACAGCGATAAACAAGGGGTTTGCTTGAGGTTGTAAGTTGGATACTTAAAGGACAAAGATTACAATAGACCATCGAGACGTTCAATGTTGTGGTAAAGAAGGATATGGCGTGTCAATCTACCAGTTCAATAGATATCAACTGCAATAGACAGCAAATTCCATTCCCTCTTATAGTTAGGGTCTGCCGTCACACTAGACAATAGGCGCTTACGGCAATTGCTATGGGAATATGTATTATAAGAGGTCTTGAAAGAAGTCTGTATGTATAGTTGCGTTAAGCGCGATACTAATAGTGGTTTAGGGCGCAGGTTATGTAAGTGCAATTGTTTCCATTTAATCGATTATCAATATGTTCAATGTATTTGGATAGTATGTGGGTATGTGCTGATGCTAACGATGATGATGGCAAAAGCTTGGTCCAACTTACTGATGATGTTTGGAAGATAAAGGACGTAAAGTATTACTGGGTTAGCGACTTCCGTAGACGCTGGTAAATTTATCGACTGTAAGGCACATCTTGCCAGCAGGCAATCACGTGTCTCTCTTACAGTTACCTAACACTTACTGCCACATAGTATCGTGGGTATTTCCCCAAGCTTTACACTTGAGCCAAACCCAAAATATATCTATTAACCCACAAAGCCACTTAGCGAAAATTACCAATCCTGTTAATAGCTACAGAGAAGTGCGAATCAGTGGCTTTACAGAATTGATTAGGATGTTTGGTAATGTCAAATATTTGACTCGATGTTTAAAAACCCTGGGCTAATAACTTCTCACCGCCCTGTTCTCTGATAGTATTCTATTGACGCCTAAGGCACCAGCTACGGCGCGATCAACTTCCTATATAGGTAGCTAAGCCCGAGCTTGCCAAGAGTTGACAGGTACGTAATGCTGCCGCTTCTTTTTAGTCGAATGTTTAAAAGGGAAGGATTAGGATCCTGTGCTGCCCAAGCTAGCAAGGGTCAATATTCCCTCAATGCGAAGTAAAGCATCCGTGCCACAGATAAAATTCTCAGCTTGATCCCGTGTTATAGTCCCTGTCTATCTTTGAAAGATTTGTAATCTACAAACCACGAACATTCACTTTTTGTTAATTCATCTGGCTGCATCTTCCGGCCATCGACTCCTTGAACCCCTTCTGATCGACAGCCCAATTACAATGACGACCAATACCCCATACAAAGCCAAAGGCGCTATGAAATCAAGCGACCCTTTGCCCCTCACAGTCGAAGGGCTTTCTGCCTCCTGGTTTACCAAAGTCCTTGGCGAACCTGTGAAGGGCGTGGATGTTGTTGAAGAAATCCATGGCACCGCGTCGAAGATCTTAATTAAGTTGACATTTGAGAACGATACCGATACTCCAACCAGAGTATGCATCAAGGGAGGATTCAATCCAGCTCTTACTGCCTCTCTCCCATTCATGTTTCCCATTTACCGACTTGAAGCCGAGTTTTACTACTACCTTGCTCCAAAACTCAACATACCTCTTCCTCCTCTGGTATTTGCCGGTACAGACACTGTTAATGGGCAAGGACTAGTTATGCTTACCGACCTCAAAGCGCAAGGTTATTCTTTTGGAGACCCCCTTAAGCCTTGGCCTGTCAGTCGAGTAAGGGCGAGTGTAATGCAATTGGCTACGCTTCATGCTCGCACTTGGGGTGATGATGGTAATGAAATCCCATCTCTAAAGGAGACTGTTTCTCTTAGAGATGCTGTTATCGGTCTCGTGGCGCCTGGAGAATGGGAGAAACGATTTGCCGCAGCAGATACCAGGCCTCCAGTGCCAAAGTGGATGGAAGATCGCGAGCGCATTACTGCTGTTTTTAAGGCTCTTTGGAGTTCCGATGTAAATCTGCAGTGTCTTGTGCACGGCGATGCGCATATTGGAAATACTTTTATTACACCGAAAGGAGACGAACCTGGATTTCTAGACTGGCAGGTCATACATGCTGGATCAGCTATGCATGATGTGGCTTATTTTATCATTGGCAGTTTATCTATTGAAGACCGTCGAAAGCATGAAGAGGAACTTGTGCAGTCTTGGCTTACTGCCTTGCATCATGCAGGAGGACCTGAGCTGACATTGCGAGAGGTGTGGGACGAGTATCGAAGACAAGCTTTCCACGGCTTCGCGTGGGCGCTTGCTGGACCGATGATGCAGACTCGTGAAATTGTTAATGCAATGACTGAACGACATTGTGCAGCAATCGAGGACCACAAGAGTATCGAGCTGCTCGAGGGACGTGACGTGTGAAAGTCACTGGAATTCGGAACCTGTATCTGTCTGCATTGCTGTTTTAAATTAATGCTTCCTTATGTCAAATTGTTAGTCTATGAAAATACCTACTGAGCTCATAAACCTACTTCTTATTCCCCGCATTATCTCCGGATGCCGCCTGACTCTAATAGTCTGACAGAGACGGTTCGGATGTGCTGTTGGTCGCGCAGTAGTCAGATCCCGGGTCATATCCGGTTTGGCCCTAATCAGGGGTCCTATACGAATCTACCAATAATAAATAAGCACTAAGCGTCTCTGATCCTTGAATCCAATTTCGCTTTCCGTCTTTATACGTAAGATGGGAAGAGTGTCCGCTTTTTAAGGTTTTCACTATATCTGAAGTTGAACAACCTGGTCGTGCCGTAGAGAGACTTTTTCATTATGCAAACAAGATAGTGGCCAAGCTAGAAAGCATGAATTCGTCCATAATAAAGGAACACGGAGTAGTGGGTGCTATACTGGCGGATGTGCTTTCCTTCCTTTTGGAATAGTTCGACTGTCTTCTTTATTAGGACATAATTGTGTACCGGTAGATGGGCTCGCGGCTTTGTTAAATCGATAAGCATGCCCTCCTGGGAGATTGACTTACTGGCAAAGGTCTAGTTGCGTAGCTAGCGCTGACGTGGAATAATTCCTGCTATTCTAAAAGCTTACTAGTAGCCTATCAATTCACAGACGATCAGGACATGCAGGATTACTATTACCGGGAGAGAGTTCTTAGCAGGGAAATGGAATAGGAAATACCCGCACTGACTACGGTTCAGTTTCTCCCCGTCGTATAAGTTAACTACTGAAGTTTATCTGCTGATTTTCGTCTCAACGCATCCCGTACATTAGCGCACCGCGTATATGCCCCGGCCTCCCCTCCGGCCCTGGGGAGTTGAACTCGGGTGATCCCTCCTTGTAAGATGAAACAGTTTCTATTCCTAATACAGCCCGGGCCTCGCAGATCTATTATTTAGGGTAGTAATAGCGCGTTTTTAGCCAAACTTTCTCTGCTCCCCTATCATGGAATTGCTTTTTATCCTCAGACTTCTCCATTCCCGACGGGGCGTAGCGAATGACCGTCTGCTCATTACTCGTAGGTCTTACCACAAACCCGGCCCTCGAACCTACTGCCATTTGCCCTTTGTCAGATCCCCTAACCAGTATTTATTAGCCTGATCTATATTCTTTTTAGAACCTGGAGGAGTGAATTTTCCTCTACATTTCAACGACAGAATTTGCCGACATCATAGGCATGTCGCAGGACGTCGGTGCTATGCCAGCGCCTTCTGGCGTCACGCCCGATTTTGATGGCGGTAGCGCTCTCCAGCAGTCCGTTATTATTGTGTACTCGTGTACCTTCGCGGTCGCGACTCTCACATTAATACTGCGCCTCTATAGTGCTGCTTTCATTACTCGCAAGCTGGACTGGGATGTTCGTAAGTCTATCCTTGATTGTATGTTAGAACCCGGACGGTTTGTTAACCTTGATGACACAGCTCTCATCGTTCTATCCTGGGCTGGATCGTTGGGATTTTTTATCAGCATTCTTCTCGGTAGGCGATTTTCCTTCTCAACTCAGCTAAATACTGTGTGACTAACGTCGTATTGAGCAATTCCCTCTGGTTTCGGCAAGCACCTCTGGGATGTCAGGGCCACAAGTCTTCCTGGGTATCTAAATGTGAGGATCTATCCCAATGCCGCCGACCTTGGTTTTTCTTGTGCTGACAATCTTTCTTCTGCCCTGTCCAGCTTCTTTTAGTGCTCGGTCTTACTTATGTCTGGCCCCCTACACTAGCTAAACTTGCTATCCTTGTGCTTTACTACCGCCTTATTCCTAACCAGGGCTTTCGCTTGGGTACCTACGCCGTCGCGGCTGGCCTTGTAGCTTACACCCTTATTTTCACAATACTCCTGGCATGGCCCTGTCATCCTTTGAAGCCAGGCACAGCTACTTGTGTTGTCAATCTTACTATATCACAGGCAATTCTGAATATTATTAGCGATGCTATCGTTCTCGTCTTGCCGATTCCCTTGATTCATCGCTTGAAGATGCCTCTGAAACAACGATTTACTGCTGGTATCCTGCTGGCTCTTGGATCAGCGTGAGTATCCCATTTGTCTATCTCCCACCAACGTCCAGCCTAGCTAAACAGAAAACGTAGTGTCGTTATCATATCTTGTATTCGCTTCGGCTATGTTCAGAAGATGAAAGATAACCCAGACATAACCTGGACGCAAGCTTCTGCTTCACAATGGAGCTGTATCGAGATGAACACGGGAATTATATGCAACTGCCTTGCCCACCTGAAGCCTTTTATTCGACAGCACTTACCCTTTCTTACAAAGTTTGTGTCTAGGGGAACTTCTGGACAAAAGTCCTTTCCCGAAAATACTGGCAATAGCCATAGTTACAAGTGGAGAGGCGACAAAGCAAGCCATGGCTATGAGCTACACAGCGTTGGACGTTCCCAACAACAGTCACACACGCAGACGCAGGAAGGGATTGTGGTAGTTGATGAGATTCAGGTTGAATTCACTGCATCAAAGGATACTGGAGACGCTTCGAGTACAGAGGATATTTTAAGGAGTTCGAGAAGATGACCTACTATAACAAACGAAGTTAACTATTGAGCTACAGAGCAGAAGATAACAAATAAATAAATCCGAAGGATTTTGCCAACTACTTTTGAGCTTGGCTGGATTACTAAATGAAAAGACACCATCTGCTGACTTATGCCGTGTCCGTTCCTTGTGCTGCGATTCCATCATCATTCTTTTCGTGCAAGCTCTGAATAGGTGTCTCTCCTGCGCTGATTGTAGTCCCGTTGACTATAGCCGTGTTACCTCTTCCTACCATAGCAGACTGAACATGGTTCGTCATGAAGGCAGTGGGATCTTCAATGAAAAGGGCAGCTATTACAGCAATAACGGAAAAGGCAATAGTGATATAAAATACGAACTGAAACGCGCGGCCATAAGCAGTTCGCACTGCTTCACGGAGAATTTCTTCGGTTGCTGAAGTCATGCCCGGAATTTGGGCAAGGGCTCCGGGAACACCCAGATTATACTGAATGGCTCCTGGGATAATGCGTCCTAGGTCCTCGGCATTGAGACCATTGCTGAGAGCTGCGCGGCTGACCTCCTCGCCAGCATAAGATGTGAACTTGTCTTGAAAGATCGTGTTGAATATTGCGTTTCCAACCGCACCACCAGCCGATCGAAAGGTTCCGAGAAGACCCATAGCTACGCCCAAGTGAGAATGGGGCACATGTAAACTAGCGATGGAGTATCCTAAGATAGTAATTAAAACAAACATGGGGACGCCGAAGGCTGGTACAAAGGCCCAGGCGAGCTTGTGGTTTGGGTTGACAGTTGCAGCCCCGGCCCCGATGAAAATTGCTTGTAGTACTGTGCCTGTCACGAACTGCCACTTGATATGGCCAATCTTGTGAGATAAAATCGGAACCAAACAACCAGTGACACCCTGCATGAGAGTGTTTGGGAGTGCCAGAACACCAATGTCGATGCCATCCGTTGTAAACATGTAAAGGGAGCCCTGAGGAAGCAGGGCAGCAAAGGCATGATAGTTCATCCCCGCGATAAACAAGACGATGAGGACAAGGAGAAAGCCACGGACAATGGCGAAGAGCTTGAGGGGAAACATGGGAGCTTTGGCCCAGTAGAAGTCGTAGCCAAATGCAGCAACAACCACCGCAAACCCGAGTACAATAGGTGTGACTGTACTAGCACCGTCCCAAGGATGATGAGAAGTGCCGCCCCAAGTTAACCCAATCAAAAAGGTAGCCAGGCCTAACGTGAATAATCCAAGACCTATCCAATCTATGTCTTTGGTCTGACTCCATCTTGGCTTGTCGAAGTCTCCGCGGGGATGCGTCGTAGGCCAGTAGAAGATAGCAGTTCCAGCCAAGGCGATAGCCTCGACAATAATTCCCAGGTAGAACAGCCATCTCCATGTCGCATATTTATACATGGCATTGGCTAGAAGGACGCTGACCACGGCCCTGTGAGTAACTGTCAGTATTTCATAAGTTTGTAGGCAAACACCAGACCTGTCTCGACTTACCAAGGAATTGCTATACCTCCCTCGAGAATCCCCAAGCCAAGAGACCGCCACTTGTTTGGAATCATCTCCGGTACGCCAGCATATGACACAAAGATAAAACCGGTTCCAAAGCCTATAAGTGTCTCTGATGCTATCAAGCTCCGGGTATTTTGAGCAGTTCCTCCCACAATATTGCCAACCAGGACAATGGCTTGGCCCGATAGAATAATAATTCGACGTCCAAAAACGTCGCTCAATGGACCGCCAAGAGAGAAAGAACATGCTGTTGCAAGGGACCAGGCACCAACCACCCAAGGCAACTGACTTTGATTACCAAGCTCCTGGGTGATTTGGACAACAATGCTGGCAACGCACACAAATGGGAGGCCAACAGCTGGCCCAAATGACAAAGCCATGGCCTATTGCTCTTATTAGTTGTATTAAACTGCCTGACTGGACGGGTCTACTTACGAAGATAGCGATCCATACGCGCGCGCCAACTTTCGGTTGAGTGGAGGGATTATCCTCAATGGCAGCACGGTGAGGGTTATCCTCTAATTGGAGCTGGGCGGGTGTCTGACGGTTCAGGGTAGGCATTGTGAGAATAAATCAGCAGATGTGCTGGAGTACTCAATAGTAAGAAATTGTACAAGAAAATTTTGGATGCATTTGCTGTGTGTATAATTGTAGGATTGATATAATCGATATGGTGTTTTCTATAATTGACTTATAAAGATCTCAATAACAAACTGCCGAAGCTAGACTCTACCCAAGATGCCAATATCAATTGGGTGGGGATATCGGCGTTTTGTGGGGTTAAGGTTCAGCTAATTGAAAATTGCGGGGCAATAGAGTTTCCTTGTGGGGCTTCGGCTTATCCCTCTACGTATCGATTGCCATTTCAGAACACGTAGTTCAGGTATTTTTCATCTGCAGACTAAAGGTTCCAAAGCAGAATGTGTACATAAACCCAAATACCGAAAGCTTTTAATGCTGCGGGGTATCTATGTGGGACACCAACGCTGATACCGAGGTCTTTCTTTCCGAAAATTCCACAACGACACAATGAAGGGTAATAAATGACTAGGGTAAAAAAGACTTGTTTAATAATAAAACCATGAAAGAGCTGAAGCATACCTACACAGCGACAAAGGACTTGTCTATCTTTATTCGTAACTCGTATTTAGCTCTGCGCAGTATCTTTACACAGGCCACAATGTCAGACTATAAGAACTTGCAAGTGTCCATTATTGGAGCAGGTATGTCTCAGGCAACATCACAAAGTGGACCTGTTTCTTATTAACAATTCACTTAGGAATGGGAGGATTGGCTGCTGCTTTGGCACTGGCGAAGAAAGGATTCAAAGAGATCCATGTTTATGAAGATGCACCGGCTCTTGGCTTTGTCGGCGCTGGTATCCAAATGGCCCCCAATATGATTCGCATACTCGATCAACTCGGCGTCTGGGCCAACTCAGTTATTAAAAAGGATGCTACACAAGTTCAAGAACTTGTCATCCACGACGGAGCGACCAACAAACTTCTAGCACGGGTCTCCATGAAAGACATTGGTGACAAATATGGCTATCAACATTTTACGGGCCATCGTGCTTCGCTTGCCGAGGGTCTCTATGAGGGGGCAAAGGCACAGCCTAGCGTCAGGTTCCACTTCAGGAATACCTTTCAATACGTGCTGAGCTTCGGTCCGGACCAAGTCAAGTTCATCACCAAGGATCAGTATGGGAAGATGCACACGGTCGAAACTGATATTCTCATCGGCGCTGATGGTATCAAATCCACTGTTAGGGAATCAATTCTCGGCCATCTCAACGTCTCAGCGGAGGTTCAGGAGACTGGGACAGCTGCCTACAGAATTCTCATTAATCGCAAACAGTTAGAGCCGTATCCCGAGTTGCTCGAGATGCTGGACAGTAACACGGCTCGGCGTTGGATAGGCGAGAAGCGACATATCATGGCTTATCCAATCCACAATCATGCCATCTTCAACATTGCCACAGCTCAGCCAGATGTGAATTTTGCAGGAGCAACAAACGCGACATGGACAAATTTGGGTGACAAGACCGCCATGAAGCGGGTATTCGCTGACTTTGGGCCACCTGTGCCTCAGCTTCTTGACCTTGTGCCTGAAGGAGACGTTGTGGAATGGCGGCTACGCTGTCATAACCCCTTGAGCACATGGACCTGCGGCGCGGTAGCTCTTTTGGGCGATGCGTGTCACCCAACGCTTCCCCATCTGTCACAAGGCACTGCGATGGCTATTGAAGACGCTGCAACATTGGCCGAGACGTTGAGCATGATACCAGGCGGTGGAGAAGACCGTGAAGCTATCGCCAACACATTGAAAACATATGAACTACTCAGAAAGCCCCGGACTTCAACTTTGGTTGACTTGGCGGTTCAATCTGCTAAAGCACTGCATTTAGGCGCAGGCAAAAGCCGAGAGGAACGGGACCGTCAGTTCGCCGCTGCGGAGACTGGTCCAGCGCCCATTCCTGACAAGTGGGCAAGCCCAGACGTGCAAAAGATGATTTATGAGCATGATTGCGTCAGCGATACCCAAGAGCGATTCCAAGGAATTTATGAAAGTATTGCAAACATGATGTCATCGAGACTTTGATAGAGACTATTGAGTTGCTATATCTCTAGAAGAATACACACTATGAAAGCCATTTGTACTCAAGTATCTAACACATAACAAGGCTCAGTGCGGGGTGTTGGTAGGAGGCAGTGTCTGGGTCACTGTCTCAGTAACCATTGAGGTGAATGTTTCATAGTCTCCATCCGTCTCTGTCCTAATTACCTGCTCGGTTGGCGTCGCAGTAAATGTCAAAAGTGTCGTTTTCCTTCTAAGAAAAGGTCTCAGAATGCTTTAGGCATATCAGTAAAGTCGCTTTTCTCCCGATATATTATTCTGCTATCATCAAGTTGAAAGGTATGTTGAAGCTTAGGGAGCACTTACATTCTCACAATAACTCTCACTATCCAGCCGGTAAGTGCGTCAACTGTCTCCTCTTTGATGGTTTCCTTTATGTCGTCACCAAGTCCATCACGTGCGTGGATTTGAGCCTCGCTTGTTTGATGCGGAAGAACATCCCATGCTAGAGACAGAGGCATTGACATAAGAAGGGCTGGTGCCAGTATCTTGAGAAGGTGCATTTTGGAGATATTCTTGATGAAAGGGCAGTAAGGAAGACAAGATGATAAAAAGAAGATGGAAGAAATAAAATGAAAAGAGAAGATAAGTTCCTTTTCTTATACTCGGAGGTTTCAATAGAAGGATAGGATCGTTTATTCCAGCTTGTTCGATCTCAGCCTTCAGGCTGAAAATGGCGTTGGTTGAAATGAGAAACTTGTGTTCGTGGAATGCTTTAATTACCGCAGTCTCAGTATGGATGTGGCCTGCTGCCTCCTAATGCTAGATATATTTATCTACCTTTGAGGCTGTTCAAGTCAACTTTGCTCGCCAATGCCAAGGCTGGTGACCCCTCGCGTCTATATGGGCGCACGTATATGGTTCTCACTGGCAGACTGCAGTTGCCGCATTCCAAAAAATTTTCAGCGTGGCGTTTCAACATTCTTTACCGTCGGCAATTGCCATGTATGAAACTAAGGAATTACTCTTAATCGGCGAAGACAGTCGCTGATATTGTGAAAGTGACCGGAGACCGGTCAGATTTATATAGAAAACCGAGACTCCTGTAGGTATTAACCAAAAATTCACTTGGTGACTTTAGCTATGGTAGTGGAATTAATTTCAAGCTACATACTGAGATTATAAATTCAATACAGAGGTTTAAGTAATAGTTATATAAATATCTTACAAAAGATATCCAGAGCGGAATGCAAAGCTCCGAGCTCGCTTTCCGTAGATGTACATAGGAATAGTAGCTATACTGACCGCAGCAGTTATGCCGCCAATGACAAAAAAGCAATTTCTTACACCTTGGGTAGCAACCCAGTCGTTGACATAGAAGCTCATACCGAAGGCGAAGACATTCTTAGCGAAACTCATTATAGCGTAGGCTTCAACAGCCTCTCGGCGGTGGGAATCGACCACATATGACACAACACCAACAACACCGAATTGGATTCCTAGATTAATTAAGCCCAAACAGATGATAACAGGGACGGGCCATGGGTCAGCGCTGTGGAGACTTTGGCCCCAGCCAAAAAAGCCACTGGCACCAAGCGTGGTAAGAAGAGCAAGAATTGGGAGACGAAACTCAGGCTCTGCAATATAGACATATTAGCACATACTTGTTCGTGAAATCTTTGTAAGTAGACGACAATTTCTTACCGTAAATTCCCCGATTCTTTTGAGCCATGAACTTGGCGAGCCCATCTACCATCATACCAGCCAGAGCTGTTGCGATGGAAGTGCCAACAAAGGATGAGAGACTCGTCAATCCCACCTGGGCAACAGAGAAACTGTATGGATCTACACTGAAGATTTGCGAAAGGGTGACAGCTATCATAACCAGCCAGCTCATGCAAATGGTGAGCTGGAAGCATCCCCAAATGACAACGGGAGAGCCGAGTATCTTGAAAGGTGCGAAGATACTATACCAAAATCCAGAGGAGTCGTAATAACCGCTCCATGGTCGGAGTTCATATATGAATGAATGTAGCCTTGGAATGGGTGCATTGCCACGAACTGAAGCAGTGTTTTCAACTTCAGATACAGACTCTTTTTTATCATCCACAGCAGAGTGCCCCTCCATGGCAAAGCTCACTGGGATAGCTGAGTCAACGGCGCGCTTATAAGCTGACTCTGGCATGAAGAAAAAGGTGAATAGAAGCTGAACTCCAAAAGCACCAGACATGGCCCAGAGACAGGTCCTATAGCCGTACTTGTCGATGATGGTACCAGCTGATAGGAAAGAATTAGTGCTGGAAACAAATGGAAGAGTGAGACTCCGACTTACCAATCGGCGAAGCAAGGTTGATGCCACCAAGTACACCCAGATTGAAAACGGCATTCCGGAATCCCCTCTGATGAACGAACCAAATATCGGCAATCGATGCTGGAACCAAAGCTTCCATTGGGGACATGCAGAAACCCTGGATAGCACGGGAGATAGCGAGCGAGATGAAATCCTTGGTTACTGCGCTCCAGATGGTTGTGACCAGTAAGCCTGCTGCAGTGATGAGGTAGACTGGCCGCTTGCCAATCATCATCGCCAATGAGTTACAAAGCAGGTTGCCGAATGCCAAGGAGATGAGAAGGGAGCCAGTGTAGCCCAGCGTGAATCTCTGGAGGGGCACATCAAAGTCCTCAGCAATAGACACCATTGCTGGGGCGAGAAGGGGTCCTATGGCACCAACGCAGCCGCAGCCGACAACAATGGAAGCAGTGAACATCTCCTTCTTCCATCTCGGCCAGTTGAGAGGATCGTTGGGGTCATCGGAGGGCTGGGGAACAAGGACGATCTTGCCAGTCGGATCGTGCTTGAGGTTGTCATGGTTGTCAACGGCAGCGTCTTCCAAGTTGGAAGAAACGCCCTTCTCATTGAGAAATGATGTTCCGGGGACATCGGAGAGGTAATTATCAGGAAGGACTCCCAAACCCATGATTACAAGGCCAAATCTTGAATGCAGTAGGAATAGGGTAGAGATAGTATTGTGAGTGAGACCAGAGAATAAACGGAGAAATATAGCTTGACTGGATTATTATGCGGCTGGATCAGGAAAGTGAGGATCGTTAAGGATCTGGGGAACTTATAGATCATTCTAGGAGCGAGCGTAAAGATCGCGATTGGTGTGTAAATGATGAAGGCAAAGGGGCGGGAAGTGGATTGATCGCATGGCTTCTTTGCGTCCTGATCAACCAATAGTACATTTAAATCCCTGTGCCGACAGTATTCTGGGGTCCGCTGCCGACACTTGAGCACCGTCAACACAAGATAGCTAGCGTTGTATCCACAGAGTTGACAGTTAGTGAGAGTTTCAAGCCCTGTAATACGTCCAGACTCTGGCCATGTGCCAGGATCTAAATCGTGGGGTTATGCGGGGCTGGGGGGGNNGTCGGTTCCCTTGCCGCAGCTTAACTGTCCCAACATGCGGCCCTGGGAATTCAAGTTAGGCTGAGGTGATGGATTCCACTCGAACATAGGGATGGTTTAAGTTCCGACCCCATCGAGACATATGTCGGTCAACACGGCCAAACCATGTATGTCTGTGAGACACTACCTACTGCTTAATACCAAAATACTTATTGTTGAAGGCAGTTATGACAGACAGGACAAGAACGACTTTTATGGCAAGGATTCTCGCAGTACATAAATACTTGTATATCGGATCCATATTACAGTATCTTAAGCATGGCCTAATTTCCAAAACATCTTGTTGTTATGCTCCGCCCCGGCGTCAGCATACTCAAGATGAGGTCTCAGTGTAATAGTATCTTCATTTAGTTCAGCCACCTGACCAGTTCTAGATGGGTCTGTGACGAATTGCGCAACAGCCCTCGTCAAAGTCGACATTGGCGTAATTACCATAGCCTTGAAGAGTTGCTTGTCAGGAGTAATATTTGTTTCTGCGGCATCTGTTAGTAGATAGATAACAATACGTAGGCCACGGAGCAACCGTTAACTTACCCAAGACTCCCGGGGCAAGAGCGTTGATTTGAATGTTCCGTTCTTCAAGCCTCACAGCCATGGAACGAACAAGTGCCATGATACCTGCCTTGGAGGCTGAATAGAGAGGTGAAACCGGGAATGGATAGAGGGCCGCAGTTGAAGATGTGCAAACAATGGAGCCCCTGGAGCCTGGGAGATGTCTCCCAACCTCATTCATCAGCATGTAATGCACGGCAAGCCCAACACCTATAGTTGTCGTTGCTTGTTAGTCTAGGAAGGTTATGCAGCCCATGAGGATATTCAACTGACTGTATATGACTCCGTTCAGGTTGATGTCCTGCATTCTCAGCTGCGGCTTTCTGGGAAACTCTGCCGGGGTGCAATCGAGAGCCCCAACTACTGGATCAGAAATTCCCGCATTTGCAATGACAATATCGATGTGGTTTCCGTGCTCACGATAAACCTGGTCAAAGACTGTGAACTGCCCTTCCCACGACGAAACATCACACCATTTGAAGCTCAGTGTGGCTTTGGGGTATTCCTTTACCACTTCTGCGATAACATCAGGGCCTGTCTTGGAGTTCACGTCGAGAACCGCCACCATGTGACCCTGGGCTGCGAAGTGACGGGTAATGGCCAACCCGATACCACTTGCACCACCGGTAACAATGATGGATAGGCGTTGGGTATGAGGGTGAGATGACATATCAGTGGTGGAATCATATGACGGCGTCATTTTGAACTGTATCTAAGCCGAAACTTAAATGTGAGAAATAAAATGACTGAACTTGGTAATGTGGCAGTTCGATAAATAAAAATAGATAATAGCTGTGTGAATATACTAAAGATGCTTGGCATAGTCAATAGCGGCATGTGATATAAACATGTAACGCGGGCCGCTACTAATCATGGTGTAAATGCCGCGCGGGAACGAACAAACGCCAAGTTTCCAAGGAGTCCCACATGATCGGCAACGGCACTTGTGGTCCAAGAAAGAGATCTATACACTAATAATTAGATAAACCCTTTTTAAATACACTTTCAGTTCTATCATCTCTAAGAGAAGGGTAGTCGACACTGCCATGTTCGTTATTCGTGCATATTTCTATCTCTAACCCCAACCCAACTAAACCATGGCCGAGATAAGGTTCTGCTCCGAGGTTATAGATAATATAAAGGGAAAGGTGGTTGTTCTGACAGGTATTGCCCAACATTTCGCTACTGAAGGTTTTATCGAATTTCATCTTATATCTGTCATTAACACATGATGCACGCAGGTGGCGCCCAAGGAATTGGTGCAGCAACCATTTCGCTGCTATACGAGAGAGGCGCCCATGTTTACTTCGGTGACTGGGACGATGCAAAAGGCCATCAAATCGTTAGTCATCTCCAGTCTAGTACGTCGCACAGTGGCGGATCGGTAAATTTCCAGAAGCTCGACGTCCGCGACTACAACGCACAGCTGCAGCTTTTCAAGACGCCCTATAAAGAGAGAGGTCGCGTCGATGTCGCCATCTCTTGTGCTGCTATTACGGAACCTGACGGTTGGTTCGGGCCAGACCAGCTGGATCTCGAGACGGTTATGACCGAACCCCAACCACTTAAGAATACTGTCGATATTAACCTGACCAGCGTGATATTCTTTTGCCGAATAGCTCTTGCTTTTATGAAGGCAGATAAAGATTCATCACAATCAAATGGGTTCTCCAAATCTATCGTTTTAGTATCTTCTATCGCCGGAATCGTCGAGGCAGCTGGCCTCTTCGCTTACAGCGCTACAAAGCATGGCATTGTAGGACTAATGAGGTCTTTGCGAGCGCTGGCTGCAGAAAAGTTCAACGTTCGCATCAACGTCGTCTGTCCTTGGGCGACGGATACTCAACTGATCGACAGTGTGCGTTCCATTTGGGCGAAGCACCGTCTCCCATTAAATACTCCTCATGCTGTCGGTCAGTTCATCATCCAGCTGGCGACTGATACGACTTTGAGCGGCAGATCCGTTCTGGTCGCTGGTGGACGAGGGTTTGATACCGAGGAAGGCATTGATAGAACTATGTCTGAGTGGTTTGGGCCACTGACGGAAGAGTTCTGGCGCGGACAAAAAGCTCTCGGCACGGTAAGCCTGTCTATTCAATTCTGACGCAACTTTTCAGGGTATATTTGCTAACAAGAAATACTAGGGCGGTGAATGGTCTAAGATATAAAATACAAGGCATAGATCGATATTAAATACATCTTCATATATAGTCGAGACAGTTTTCAGGTAACCACCTAGAAATGGCTCAACATGTCGGTGAATGGCTCTGTATCAAACAGAAAGTTGTCTGTTCCCTGGACCGATATTCCGTTCCAGTGTATATCAAATTCAGTTCCGCCTGCCTGTCCGGATAACGAGTGATCAATAAATCCTTGGCTCTCGTCTGGTATACGCCACATGTTACCCATACTGTGCATCGTCTCTGCTTCCTGTTGCATCATTGACAGCCCTTCAGATGATTCATCACCTAGGTCATGCGGCACAGCAGAAGATGCGAACGTTGTCACATCAGGGTCTGAATCACTCTTCTCCTGATCCAGAACAAAAACCTGGCTGAGAAACTGTCCGCCCCTCTTTCTCCGAGGTGGAACGAGGCGCCCGCGGTAACTATGTAGTGCGTTGCAAAGTTCTGTTAAAACATCTAGATAACGATGGGCTTGAGGGCTTGTTCGATCCAAATCCCTAATGATACCGATTCCGGTGTGTAGAGCTGCCTCTGTCTCAAACGTGGTTGGTGTTTCTGATAACGACGCCTCTACGAAAAGGGAAAACCCCATAATTAGACATGCGCTGAATATCCAAGCTCTTGAGGTACAGGTTAGTATAGATTCTTGAAACAAGGTAGAGACGATCTTACTTGAGCAATGCCATGTTTTGTATGAGCAGGCCAACAGATTGTGTTCTCCGTGTTGTCTCTACTAGTAAGACAGCCGCGTCGATGCAGACCTGGGCCAACTCTTTTGTCTCATTGTCATTTGTGTGATATGGAGAAGACGATGTATCTGATGGGTCTAAGCGCTTCAGTTTCACGAGCATATAGGATATCAGGATTGGTCTAGTGGTCAGCATAACAGCATAGTAATAGAAACACGAGGCAGCAAAGTTGCCTAATGTCTGGCGTCTCTGCTCCGGGGATATTGGAGAGCTGACTGTGCAGTTTATACTGCTTGGTGGTAGCGCCAAGCTCCAGTCTCGTAGTCGGCTTAGAAGATCTCTTATTGAGGTTAAATTCATGTCCCGTTTCTCGTCGAGGTGATGTGTGATCTGTTCGAGTATAATTGACACCCCGTAGCTCGCTGACATGCATCTGAATTCCGGAGTGCAAGGTTCTGGGCCATCTGGGACTGAGAATGAGGGGTTACTTGATCCACGTTGTGAGGATGAGGCTGGAGTTTGAGCAAGGACTGCCCCGAATGCGATATCTAATATCCGCAGGCTTTTCCATACCTGAAGCCTGATGGTTCTCACACGTTAGTCTTTCGTGGTCCTTGTGCTAAATTACAGGACCGCTTACCTGAATCTATGCGTTTCCGGGGCAAGGTTATGGTAAGACTCGGCTAAATGTAAACCAATGGCATGTGCCACGCGAGTCGCAATTCCAAGATATATATACGCTCCGTTTCTCTTACACGCACACAGCATGTAGATACTCATCATGAGAAAAATGGCTACTAGGTCGCCTGTGGGATCTAGTAGCATGCCCTCAAAGGCCAACTTTTGGCCGCGATCGAAGTGCTTTTGCGCATGATACAGACTCCTGGGGGTGACTCTACAGCCCTGACCCCCAATAGCGATAGCCAAGTCAATAATAGCGCCTTTTTGGCGAGATCGCGATAGAGCAGAGGCGTCCGATTGTCGTCCCCTGAATTCCTCCGTTTCTTCGAGTAACTTGAACATTTGCTCGGGGGAGTAAATATAAATTATGCCAGTGGTCTGACATATTGCGTTAGTCTCATGCCTGTCTTATTTCAGTATCCTTCATACCGCGATCAGGAATCTCTGGATATAATCTCGCTTCTCTTCTAAGCTAAGATGGCTGTCTGGACTGTCCTCGGTGATATCGTCCGAGGCTTGAGGGTAGACCGACTCGAGCATAGCCTTGGCTTGCTCTTTATCAGTAAATGGAGATGGTCCCATGTAGTAGAGAAACGTGTGGCGTAAGAAGTCGAGGAAAGAAAGTGCCGCGGAGTCGCCCATTGATACTGCAAAGTCAGCAAGCTTTACCAAAGTCTGGATTGACTGTTGCTTGATGTATTCCCGTTGCTCACCTTTCTCGCCTTCTGAACTCTGGTCTTGAGGGCCAATATTTGACATGCAAGATGAGAATGCAGTATCGGGGGTTTGGTTGGATAGTGGTCCGTGGGTAGACTCTGGAGTTTGAGGTGCCTGCACTTGAGCACGCGTGTCGTGTTCATTGGCAGACGATGCCAAGTCAGAACAAACAATATAATCCATGCTGGAGTATGTGTCGTTGCCACTAGAGGCGGTATCACTTCTCTGGTACATTGCTCGACGACGTGCTTTGCTGCTCAGGCGACGCGGACGAGCTGCCTCAGGATCGTAGATGCAATGGGGGATGCAGTCTCGCCGGCGGCAATTAGCGCATGGAGATTGAGAGTCACATCTCTTCTTGCTATTTTGGCAGGGCACGCATGCCTTGACACCGCGTCTACGATCTTCCGGACGAACTTTGGGACGAGGCATCGCGAGGGTGATTGTGATAATGGTGATAATGGTAATACCGTTGGGCCCTGCCGATGAATTCAAGGGGTAGAGTGGGGGCCATGGTCGAGATCAATCTGGAATGCCTGACAAGATGGTGATTCTAGTCTAGCATCACGATACGAATGTACCGATGGGAGAGCCGAGACTCCAACGCTTGCAAGTTAGTGGTATTAGCACATTAACAATGTGCGGGGAAGCCGACTCAGCTAGGTAGGATTCGGACTATTACTTAGCAACGCGTAAGGCACCTTTTAGGTCGGTTAGTGGGGATACCACGACAACTCCTCCTTTCTCCCTGTAACGCATTACTGGGTCTGGTAATGATAACCGTCCCAAGTGGGTATCATGGCGGCAAGTGCACTCGTATCCCAGTCTCGGCCCATTAAATTATAGTCGGCAAGAAATCCGGGGTAACGGACATGTCCCGGGGTTCAGCCAATAGAAACCTGGGCATAACCTATCACCTTGCATAGCAAAAGTGATCTGATTGAGAATAAAAGGATAGGACCTGTCGTTAGACGTGTCGGAATCAACACTCCGACCAAGTTCACTATGTAAGAGTAGGTAGCGCTGGGCTGGACAATGTAATAAACATACCTCCACCACCCCGACTTCGGTTACAGTGAACTCCTCTTTACCCCATCATTTGTAAACATTATATAATATCCCGTTCCCCTCTTTTTTGTTCCAATCATGGCTTTTTCGCTAAAGCATTTCCAGCTGGGTGACATCAAAGGCCTCAGGTTAGATGGTCAAGGAGTAGTGCAATATCTCGGCATTCAGTATGCCACTCTAGCTCATCGCTTTGCTGCTCCAGAGCTAAGAACCGATTATGGAGGAACGATTGATGCGACAAGTCGAGGGCAGGTTCCTCCCCCCTCCACTCATTTTTGTTGCCGTAGACCTGGCCTATCTCCCTACCCTACACAGCCCACAATATTATCAGCTGCTAATTCCTCGTCTTCACAGTCCAACTGTTGTTAGGCCCCCACTCGCCTGCGACATTGAGTTTGGCCTCATCCAAAAGGCCCTAGTCAAGCCCGAATATCCTCCTGTTTCTGACCTGAACGGCTTGAATCTCGACATAACTGTCCCACAAGTGACTATTAACGAGAATAATCCAAAACTTCCAGTCCTTGTTTTCATCCATGGAGGAGCTTTCATTGTGGGTGACAGTGGGGCTCCACACTATGACATGGCCGCTATCGTCGCCTATTCCCAATCTATTGGAAAGCCCGTTATCGGTGTGTCAATCAAGTAGGATGCCCTTTTCAGCAACTCTAGCTTACATACGTACTTGCTGAAAACCTCTGTTACTTTACTAACTATAAATAGTTACCGGCTTGGAGTTGCAGGATTTCTAGACAGTGATGAGCTCAGAGCAACAGGTGTCCAAGCAAATAGAGGTATCCTTGATCAAAAGACAGCATTTCAGTGGCTTCGTCGAAATATTGGCGGATTTTCAGGCGATCCAGCTCGTCTGACTGCCATTGGACAGAGCGCAGGAGGCAGTAAGTATTCGTTTCGTTATGGCTAACCTATTGCAGACAAGCTGATAATTCTTTATAAGGCTCTATCATGCACCTCCTTGACTTGGAGGGGCCTGGAGACATGCTTTTCGATCGTGCCATTTGCTTGAGTGGAAACAACTTGGCTGTTCCCATATCTCCCAAAAAAGTCGCTCAAGATGCATATAAAGCTGTGCTTCAGTGCCTGGGGATAGACTCAAGCCTATCCAGTGAGGACCAGGTCGCAGCTTTGATTTCCATATCACCAGATGACATTCTTTCCAAGGTGCCGCTTTCAATTCCGCTGCAACCCGTCGCAGAGACGGATCAATTGCCCTCGTTCCAATCAATCGAAGCTCACTTGGCTTCATCTCACTATAGATCGCCTCTAATGATTGGCTCGACTGATTTTGATGCGGTCGTCTTTGAAGTTCTGGGTCTTTTCGCAGACCGAGACCAGGGCTCTGTGGCAAAAGAATTCGTCGACTATTTCAGCAAGACCATTCCTATGATACACCACGACAAAATGCAAAGACTCCTCAGTTTATATAAAATCTCAGCAGCAGAGGATGACGACGAAACTCGCATCAAGGTTCTCCAGTTCGGGACCGATCTAAAGTATTTCTCCTCATCAAGGCACTATGCTGCTTTCTGGTCTACTGACTCTTGGCTCTATTACTTTAATGATTCTAATCCTTGGGATGGGCCGCATAAAGGTCGCTCAGCTCACTGTCTCGACATAGCTTACCTATTCATGAATTACAACGACGTCATGAATGACTCCCAGAAGAAAACAGCAACGACATTTGCTCGCGACGTCATCAAGTTCACTAATGGAGATGCACCATGGGCTGAGTTTCATGCTTCTAAGGAGATGAGAGTGTATGGTTCTCCCAGGGAGAGTCAAGGAAGAGAAGAACGTCTTGACAAGACCACGGCTACGGGGCCATCTCAGGAAGTCCAAGCCCTTTGGTCAGAGATAGGGCTCGATAATCTAGCTCGGGCTTGGGATGCTTATTCTAAAAAGTCGTAGTTGAGCAATAATATGGCAAACAGTTCAGCCTCTTGCTCAGAACACTCTCGAATAGGTGTCCACTAGTTCGTTCCGTGACACTTTCTTATTATAACGCAATATATGATCTTAGCAAGCCCCGCTCTCCACGTATTATCATGATATCCAGTAGCTTCTATCTCGGAAACAACAAGTTTTGATATCGTTGACTAATATGCCTTCATTAAATCCGTTTGGGTCGATTTTCGTGGTGTTAGGTAATTCGTCATAACTAGATATCGCAGTAGAAGTCGAGATCCAAGGTGCATGATCCGATTAGTGGATGCCTTCTTGAACAGCAAGGTGATACATTCTGAGAAATAATGTTTGTTAGTGAACTGTGATTAGGGTTAAGGCGTTTTTGCTTGGGGTGTCGAATGGACATTATGTTAGAGGTGTTTCTGGCTGCTAGCTTTGAACTAGGATGCTAATCAGGTGTAAATTTATGTCCAGGGTCGCGGCCCGCGCACTGCGGGGGTTGGGACTTATTTCTACTACACACGTCGGCATGGGGGTGCACGGCGGCAACGATATGATGGAGGTGTGCAAGTAATCGTTTATCATTGATGAGTGTAAAGAGGCGCGGATTTCCTGATAAAGAACCGAGGTAGCTTAGATGTGAGTGCATGTACTTTAAATTAATTAATAAGAGGGTATCTGTCTCCAATTTCTGACAACGCTATAATTACATTTATTGTAAATCTAAAAACCAAGTTATTTTGTTTTCATATAACAGTCTATTTGCAAAAGCTTTACCTAAATTATGGGGGATTATTCTTCTAACTTGGCTTGTGAGCCCGCGACCGTGGTGGCGCATGAGTCACCAGTCTGCAATCAAAAACCCACTACAGACAAGACGGAAGCAGGATTTGCGACTTATACGAATGGAATCCATGAAAGCTTTACTTGCAAAGATGCACCAGTCGAAAACCAACGGCCTCTCAAGGTTCGTGTAATCGGGGCGGGATATTCTGGTGTCTACCTCGGCATCAGAATTCCGCAGCGTTTGCGCAATATCGATCTCAAGATCTATGACAAGAATGAAGGAGTTGGAGGAACGTGGTGGGAGAATCGGTATCCAGGTTGTGCCTGCGATATTCCATGTAAGCAAGAGTGACTTTTAGTGAGGCTGAAATCTATTAACATGCCTACGTATAGCTCATTCTTATCAGTACACGTTTGCCCCAAACAAGGCTTGGTCAGGCTTTTACGCTCCATCCCACGAGATCTGCGCCTACATCGACGACGTGGCAGAGAAGTACGGTGCCAAGCGCTTTATCCATTTACAGCACAAAGTAACTAGCGCTACGTGGAATGATACTACTAAGAAATGGTATTTATTGCTTGCATTGCCTGTATCTTTTCCACAAGCTAACCTTGTCTAGGGATCTCAGTGTGCAAACCAACTCAGGGAGCTTCACTGAAGAAGTAGACGTCGTAATTTCCGCTAGGGGTAACCTCAATGATATCGCCTGGCCCGATGTTCCTGGTTTTGATACTTTCAAGGGAACAAAAATGCACTCAGCAGCCTGGGATCAGGAATACGATTTCAAGAACAAGAAGATTGGCATCATCGGTGGTGGATCCAGTTCGATTCAGATTGTGCCAGAGCTCCAAAAGGTCGAGGGTGCAAAGCTGAGCTGCTTCGTTCGTAGCAAAGTCTGGATATCAAACCGCTTTGGTGATGTGACGATGAAACAACTGGGCTGGGATGCTTCTGATATCAAGTGTAAGTCGTATCTCAAGACTGACTGAAGGGGAGAGCGGCTTAATGCTAACATGAAAATAGTCACGCCTGATCGCTTGGAAAAATTTGCCAAGAGTGATGATGAGTATCTTCGCTTCCGCAAACGCATTGAAGACGACGGCAACTTGGTTCATCTTTCAACTCTTCGAGGCTCAGAGATGCAGAGCGAGTTCGTCTCTATGTTTTCCAAGATCACCAATGATGTTCTCGGCTCACGGCCCGATCTTCTGGAATCCTTTTCGCCAAGCTTTGGAGTAGGATGTCGTCGTCTCACACCAGGACCAGGCTATCTTGAGGCTCTTGTCCAACCCAACGTTAGCTTCATCACACAAGGTATTGAGAGTATCAACGAGACAGGCCTGAAGCTTTCTGGCCCTGAGGCTCGACAAATTGACGTTGATGTATTGGTCTGCGCAACAGGTTTTCACACCAACTATACCCCTCCATTCCCTGTTATCGGTAAGCAAGGAGTGACACTTGAGGACAAATTTAATCCGTTCCCTGCGACTTATCTCACTATGGCGGTGGATGGTTTCCCGAACTACTTCATGATGCTCGGGCCTAACTCAGCGATTGGCGCCGGATCTCTGACTTGTCTTCTCGAGGCAGAAGGCGATTACATTGTCAAGTGCATCAGGAAGCTCCAGAAGGAAGACTACATAACAATGGCGCCCAAACCAGCCCGTGTCAACGACTTTTCACAGTATATTGGAGAGTACTTCAAGAAGACAGTGTACATGGACAACTGTAAGTCGTGGTACAAGATCGGGGGTGGATATGGCGATAAGATCTCAGCTCTTTGGCCCGGTAGCGTCATGCATGCACTAGAAACACTGAGGGCACCGAGGTGGGAAGACTTTGACTTTGAGGAAATGCACGAGAATCGACTCCGATGGTTGGGCAATGGTTGGAGTATGTGTGTTATGGAGGAAGAGGAGCAGGGTGACCCAAGCTGGTACGTCAACCCGGATGTAGTAGATGTGCCGCCTGAAGGGAAACCAGAAAGGGATCCCAAGTTATTGGCGCGGCCATTTTCTTACTAATTAAGCTGCATTTTTGGATTTCTATTAAAGAATATACGTGTTTATTCTTTGACTCGTTCAACATATCGACTGATTTCCGATTTGCTCAAGGTGACATTATCAGAAGTAGACACCCGGATAACAACCATGGAATCGCTTTTCCATACTGCAAACATCCATGAGATTATGTCAACTCTTAGTTTGGAGATCCTCTTATTCATGCCGGCAACGACATGCTTTGCAGCGCAAGATAAAAGCAGGATATTCTTGTGTACCTTTCCTCTCATAGTAGCAGCCGAAGTCCTTGTTACAATGACGGCATTGATCAGTTGCATATAGGAGGCTCATGGACTCTCGGACCCGCTCATTAAAGACCTCCTCTGCCTCAGCCACACTCGCCAGACGCTCTTGCAAGACTTGGAGCTCTGTCTGAGCAGTCTTAAGGTTGTATTGGAGCTTGCATATTCTTGCGCTACAAGATTGAAGCAGTTCCATGGACAGAATGTGTTCAAGTTCCACACCTCGAAATGCTTGCGATTTGATGAGCTCTTCTAAGCAATTCGCGGCGGCCGAAGTGATAGTAGAGCGGAGAGTTGCATCTCTATTTGAGTGTGACATCTCTGCAATAGCCTGAGGGAGTAGGTCGACATTAGGGCCTTCCCCGAGAATAGCATGGATTTTTGTGTTTCACGTTAAGCTAAGCCTTGGATGTCGTAGTAGTCGGCGATTGCATTGAAGCGCATGTGAGGAAGCATGTTTTCGACAGTCCCATTCTTAGATGCCTCTGGAGCATCGTGAGAAAGCTGTGGCCCCTCTTCCTCATCCTGAGACTGCTCATCATCAGATTTTCGCTTATCTTTAAATCCAAGTTCGTACTCTCCTATGTAAAAGAAGGATACCATGTAATGGGCACTTGGAAGGTCGAACTCCGTGACAGTAATAACACTTGATGTTGCTTCCTAAAGGAACAGTGAGTATGAACCACCTAAATATGAACCACCTAAATCTGGTTGTAAAACGCTGTACCTGAAAGCTGCCACCAAGGGCAGCAGCCAGCACGGGTGACTGTGGACAAACAATTGCTTGGTGGAGTTTGAACTCATAACCCTTGCAAACAAGAGTAAAGCCATTGTACTTTCCTGACTGTACTAACGGTAGGAAGAGCGCTTGAGACTCTAGCGCCATCTGGGCCAGTGATTCGCCTTGTCGGGAGAGTTCAGTGGCTGTGTATAACTATTTCGAGATCGATCCTGCGATTACTTCTCGGTAATGTAAACAGGATGAGGGAGGAATTACTGTTGCAGTTTTGAATGAGTAAATTTGCAGCTTTTGTGGGTTGAAATACCTGCGTGTTGGTAGGCCTCCCGCAGCAAATTATGCCGCATCGATGTTCCAGCCCTAATAACCAACAGTCGACGAATTGCACATCTTGGCCAACTGTTTCACGGCGCGTAAGAATGGAAGATCACGCGGCTTCGGCTATTGAAAATGGTGCAAGCATACGGAATGCTTCGGCATACTTAGAAGAAGTTGTAATCTAGTTAAGTATAATATATACATATTAGGAAAACTAATATTGAACGTCTAATTATTTACCCTGGCACTGGCACTTTAATGCGAGCCCCTTCTGTCCTGATACCCAATGCTTACTTAATGTCGGGAACCATCCATTTCTGCAGGGTCGCACCAGGATAAGTACCCTGGCGCTGAACCTCCTCTCCATTCTTGAACTTGTTCCAGTACATCTCTTCATATGAGTCCTTGCAGCCTGCATGCTCAAAACCATAAGGTCCAGGCCACATCTTGCACGGCTCATCGTCGGCGGAGAAGTAGGCCATACCGAAGTGGCAAGTGGGATAGTTCGACTCCATCCTAACATCGATGTCAGGCTTCCTAGCGAAGTCGTTGCGACAGTTGCGGACATTCTTCATCATATCCTCGATCGAAATACCGTAATCGTTTTGGATCTTCTTGAGCACTCCCTCGTCCACGTCGGATGATTCAAGCACGCCATCGCCCCTGAGCTTGGTCTTGACAAATTTGTAGCAGACTCCATCGTCAAACCAAGTGCCCCATCCGCACTCATCCTGGTTACCGTTCTGTTTGGCGAAAAGAACAACGCCTTGGGCAGCAAGGACAGCGCCAATCATCTGGTCTCTGACCATCTTGTAGCCTGCCTTCAGGACATCTTCGAGGTTGCCGCTACCACCGGATGCGAATTCACCACTACCGAGGACTTGCGCAACAGGGTGCAACCCACGGTTAATAGTGGCTCCAGACTTTGCAAGTGCGACAGCAAAAGCAGAGACTTTGTCACCTTCGCCCTCACCAATACCCGCGAAGAATTGACGGTTGAGCATCTTGATGTTGTCGCGGGCAGTAGTAAAGAACTCCTTGTAGACGTTCTCAACAACAATAGCCAGCTGTCGAGGTGTAAGTGGAGTGTCTTGATTCTTTGAGTTGAGGTAAAGAGCAAGATTTGCACCACCTGCGACATTCTCCGCAATATTACCCAAAAGACTGGAAACCTCAGCGATGCCAGTACCAGAAACGCCGAGGAAAGGCTTGAATGCGCCCGCGAAGCCAAGCAAGGGGGCAATCAACCAACTGACGGCTGAGATTGGAAGATTCTTGTCCTCATTGTTCATATCTCCAAGGTCGAAGTCTTCGGTGAGCTTGTTGACACTCAGTGACTCGATCAGAGTTTGCTCGACAAGGCTATTTCGGGCGGCGTCCATGAATGTCTGGAAGTTTGGTGCCCACAGACGGATCCAGTATACCTCTGGGGGCGTGAACCAACGACACTGCACGTCCTGGTCAGGAATAGTACAGTGCGCTCGATCTTCGATCTGAGAACAGTTGAGGGTGCTATGGTAAGGCCCTCCATCGGCTGACTTGGTAGTTTTCTCATCCAATGTTGCCAGCCAGTTACCGTCGGCTAAGCTATGAATTAGTTTCAATGCCCACGAGTAATGCACAAGTTTTCTAGTTGCACTTACCCCAAGCATGGTCTTCATCACTGGTGAGAAAGTCGCTCAGATACTGGTCAGACTTTGACTCTCTCATTGCCGACGGATCGCCTCTTTTGTAAGTGCAAATATCGGGTTGTTCTTGTCTCTCCAGCAGAAGGCTACCGGAAGAACTATGAAGGGATGCATGGCTAGTCACCGCCAGGCTGAGAATAGGAAAAACTATTCCTCGCATATTGAAAGAAGCAAGCAAGTTGTTCAATAAGACTTGAGAAGATAGGGCTACCTTGGCTTGAGGAAGAGGAGTGTTCGAGGCTGGTCAAACAATCTAACTCGATGCGATTGTCGGCGCATTATATACAGTTACCTTCAGCTATTAACAGATTTCTTTTTTGATTTAACTGATTAGTACTGCCGTGAGTAATCATTGTTCAGACAGCTAATTACCGCTAAATCTTGGCTGTTCCACTAATAGTCTGATTTCAGAGTCGAAACAACAGAACGTAGTATTACCCTTATTAAGGGGGCTTACTTTGACCCAGTTACCCATACGGCATTTAATTAAAATACAGGCCCCAAGGTCACATTTAGCAAGTTAGTTGTCCCATAAGGCTATTTAACAACGCGGTCAGATAAGCGGGCTTGGCAAACATCAGCGGGCTTGGCAACATAAGTATTGATGGGTAAGGTTACATACGGGCGGATCCTTTGTACCTTCATTAGATATGATTCTCCTATTTACTACAGGAACGTGCTAGGTGAAGTCTTTGGAGCACTGCAAGGCTGGTAATTACAACAAAGCGTTCGTTGCTGCTGTGCTAATATGATACATATAAGAAGTGCGCGATCTTGCTTTCCTGTCTTCCATCCATCTGTCTTTCAGCAAGACACCATAATCTTATAACAACTATTAAATCCTTCACTTTTTACCTTTAACTTTCTGATTTTATTCATTGAATTCAACCTTGTCACTTTGAAAATGATTTTCAGTCGCCTTTTTGTTCTTAGCTCTATGACTATTAGCGGAACTTCTGCTGCCACATGCTACGGCAAACCGCGTGAGGCTGCCGACTATCATGAACTTGCCAGACGTGTCTGCAAGCAAGGCCCCGAAGCGTCTATGGAGAACGACTGGTCAATCTCAAGTGCCTCATACGAGGGCAATATGAAACGAGACTGCGAGGTATCTTAGCCCTGCATATTTTAACAGTCTATATATATGCTAACAGAACATTTAGGCTGCTTTCGAGAACATCTTCTATCAATGCATTCACTTTGGCGGAAAGTCTGGAGGCGAGTGGGAACTTCAAGATGGCAATGTTTACCAGAAGTATTCTATCGACGCCTGGTATAAGCCCCATTAGGTCTCGGTATTATCTTATACGTGCTCTTCAAATGCCACGGTACAATCTTGACTTCTTCCATGAATTATATAGGGCATGCCTCTAGATATTCTCAATTTTTCAGTTTAGTCCGCTCATACGTTAACTCCACACTTTCCCTGCACTTTTCACTCGCATATCTCGGTCGTTCTTTAACCCGAGGTCCAGCATCACCTGGTTGGACTTCAATAGCATCGCCTGAGGCGGTGTTTGGCCCCATCAGATCCTCAAAAGACTTCATAATAGACTCCATTGAAACCAGCAACCCATCGCGCTCAGCTCTATCATGGAAATCTCCTGGGGATATATTTGTTCGAACAATTCCTGGGCAAATGGCGTTCAGGGTCATGTTATGCTCTGGAAGGGCGGATCCCAGAGAGCGAACAAGTCCAACGACTGCACTAAACGGCATGCGTTAGCAATGCTTGATCACAGGATTAAAAGACTTACTGCTTAGAGGCGGTATATATTGGCATGGCGGGAATGGGATAAAAGCCCGCTCCTGAGGATACAATTATAACTGTTGATACACACGTCAGCCAATCTAAAACTGCAGGAATATTATACTAAACAAGGAAAGACGCACTTTTCCCGCGAAAACCATGCTTGTTTAACTCCTGTCTATGAAATTGTTGAATGGCCAAAGATGTTGCATAAAAGGCCCCAACTCCGTTGATGTCGAGCGGCGCGAGGTTCGGTTTCTCGAAGTTGGTCGCATTAGGGCGGTTAGGGAGCCACGATTGCTCGAAAATACCAGCAACGATGAAGACATAGTCTACCCGGCCGAGGATCTTGACAGCACTCTCCATGCCCTGAGCCTGAGTTTCCCAATCTGCTACGTCAAGGTAAACAGCCGAGACGTTCTGGCTGGCCCCTTGAAGTTCGGCAGCGGCTTTTTTGGCACCCTCAAAATTTCGATCCCCGATGACGATATTCAACCTTGAAGATCGAGGGTTGTAAGCAGCTTTTTCAGATTTGCTCGTGGGTTGAATGACTTACCCTTTACTGACCAACATGGTAGCCAAGGCACGACCAATGCCACTGGCGCCACCTTGGGTCCAGTGTTATTGAAATAACTCCATAAGGCAATAGGAATGAGCCAATCCTCACCTATAACATAAGCTGTCTCTCCGGCATAGGCCATTCTGTACTGTGTTTTGTTGGATACGATGCGCTGCGAATGAGACCAAATCGTATGTCAATTAATGAAAAACAAGATGACAGATAAGACAGGGAACTTCTCAGTTATCTAAACGTTACTCAAAGTATTTGATCTTTCTATTAGGCATTGACATCAGTTGTTTGCCGAGGTATTGTTGGATTACAAACCTGCTAAGAGCTTCGGTGACTTAACCTAGAGAGGTGGGGAATTTACCACGGGTATTGACTGTGAGCCGCGGTTTTCTCCAAAAGGTTCAAAAGAGGAAGAGTTGGCCGCCTAGTAAAGAAAACTAGTTTTATCATTCGAGACATCACCAACAGCCTAATCCAAAGAAAACTAGCCCAACATGAATGTCGCAATCTTAGGAGCCTCGGGGGAGACTGGCCAGTCCATTGTCAATGCTTTAATTCACAGCACTCAAAATTATGTAAGCAGTTGATATTCTCTAGAGGCACAGTAATTGACGAAATGAATGAAGGTTATCACTGTTCTTGTTCGACCGACATCAGTTGAAAAACCCGAGATACAGAAGCTTAAAGAGCACGGTGTCAAGGTCGTTAGCCTGGACCTCGAGGCGCCGCATGAGCAACTCGTCCAGGCGCTGATGGGCCAGGAAGTTGTCATCAGCTGTGTCATTCCATTCTCTGCTGGCACCCAAATCGCTTTGGCAGATGCAGCAAAGGCTGCAGGTGTTAAAAGGTTTGTACCAAGTGCGTTTGGACCTGTGTGCCCTCCAGAGGGTGTGCTTATCTTGAGGGAGATTGTGAGTTATAGCAGTTCCTGTATTAAAACCCTACCGCGCTGACATCCTAAAGAAACAAACCGTTTTCCATCATATCCAGAAGATTTATCTCCCATATACCATCATTGATGTAGGATGGTGGTACCAGAGTTCAAACCCACGACTGCCATCCGGTAAGGTCGACTACGCCTTGAAGTTCCCTGTTAGCCACCTTGTCGGAGACGGAAATTTGCCGTCGGCCCTGACAGATCTCAGGGATGTTGGGAGATATGTCGACCGCATTATCACTGACCCTCGTACCCTCAATAAGTCTGTCTTTGTCTACAACGAGATCTTGACCCAGGAGCAGATCTTTTCCAAACTAGAGGAGGCTAGTGGCGAGACAATTCCACGAGCTTATCTGACAAAGGAGGACGCTCAACAAGGAGAACAGGCTGCCCGTGCGCGGTACAAGCAGGACCCCTCGGTCCCAAATCTCTTGGGGTTGTCTGTTTCGCAGTACGCCAACTCTGTTTGGCTCAGGGGTGATAATCTGCCTGAGAGTGCTTCCTATTTAGGCTATCTAAGCGGCAAGGAACTATATCCCGATCTAAGGTTTGTTTCCTTTGCGGAATATCAGAAGGAGCTAGTTGCTGGGAAGGCAAAGGGGATTTATATGGATCGAGCGCTTGGAATTGAGAAGGATATGCAGAAGTAGACAGTCTTGATACCCTCAAGGGTGGCCTGGTTATGCTACAATAGCTCCAATAAATGTGAGTTTTGGAACCCTTCCTAAACTGTAAGCTTTACCAGCGCCTGAGAGGTTCGTAGGATACCTAATAGGTGTATTGCAACTCAGTGACTATTCAGATAACCTTGAATCAAATGTCTTATCAAAAAGCAGAAACTACTTGTGAGATACTACGTTAGACACCCTCCATCTTTAAATGTAAAAAGACAGCTGCTTGAGAAATTGATTTATCTGCCTCGGGGGAATTTCCCGCCAGCATGACCCAGATATGCTGCATTTCCGAGGGAAGTTCCAGCTGAACATCGATTCCCATCTCCCTTGCTCTCTTAGCCAGCGTAGAAGCATCGCTTTCGAGAACATCAGATGTTCCTGTCGCTATGAACATTGGCGGAAGACCGGTAAGATCGGTTCGGAGAAGGTCAACACGCGGGTCGTCACGAGAAGCGTCACCAAGGTAATTGGCGATGGCACCCTCCAACGCACCCGGAACCACCAAAGCGTCCTTTTCTATATTTCTTTCATAGCTTTCTCCTGAGATTCTCATGTCAAGCCAAGGAGAGAACGCCACTATAGCTGCCGGCAATGGCAAGCCTTGCTGCTTCAGGGAGAGAGAGGCTGAGACGGTCAGGTTTCCTCCAGCCGAATCTCCAGCAAAGGCAATATTGGCATTTGAATATCCTTGCTCCTCAAGTAACCACTGATAGGTAGCTACCGTGTCATCAATCTGCGCAGGGAATTGGTGTTCCGGAGCTTGGCGGTAGTCGATCAAAAGTGCCCATGTTCCAGCTTTCTTAGCCAAGTGCGCTGCCAGCTTACGATGGCTTGCTGGAGACCCCGAGACAAATGCACCGCCGTGTAGGTACAGAATGACCTTTGATGGTGAAGACAATCGGGGCCTACACCAAATGGCTGGTCGAACCGTTCCGGGACATTGGACTTCTTCATATGTGACGTCTGTTGGCTCGCTCGCTAAAGTGCCGCACTGGTCCATCGCGACCCTGAACAAGGCTACATTGAGTGGATCAACAATGACTTTGCTTAAGTCTTTCCAAAACCGTTCCATCTCCATATTTAGTGAGGGATTTGGTGGGTGGCTTGATGGGAACTATGCTGGTTGTACAATGCAAATATTGTTCTGATAAATATGCAGTGCTACGTAGACCTACGAGTAGTGTATTATCTTTAAAACCGAGGCATCTAGGTCAACGCCAGGTCTTCTGGGTAGTCATTGTTTCGTCGGCTTAGAAGGCATATTAGGTAGAGCAGCCGCAGCGTGGGGTTGACCTTGGCCCGAGGATTGCGCTGTTAACTGCACATACACACATGTCGTAAATATACGGAGAATCGCATCGCGTGTCCCAGCCGGTTGAGCCCCACTTTTTACTGGTTAGCTATTGAAGTCTATATATCTCAGAAATCTAAGCATCTCTACCTCGGACCAGGAATCGAAAGCCCTCCCGAACCTCCGAGTTGGTCTACATTTATTTCAGCTGTGTCCAGCGAATCTTATCCAAAGACGTCATCAGTTGTAAACGAGAACCCGATTCCGAAAGTTACATCTCACTATGGATTTCCAGGGAAAAGTCATCGCCATCACTGGAGGTGCCCAAGGCATCGGCCTGGCTACTGCAAGACTTGTTGCAAGTCGAGGGGCAAGCGTGAGCATTGCCGATCTCAACCCAAAGACACTTGGGGATGTGGAGAAAGAATTCAACTCAAACAAATGGCCGATTCACACATCTGCTATAGACATTCAACAGGCTGACCAGGTAGATGATTGGATTGATGCTACTGTGAACAAGTTCGGACGACTTGATGGAGCTGTCAATGCCGCTGGAACTGTTGGCAAGTTCCATGGTCAGAAGGCTATAGCAGAACTTGATGACAATGATTGGAATCTCGTCATGGGCGTCAATGTCAATGGTATGATCCTTCACAAGTTGTCCCTTTTTACCAAGTCTCCAAGGCTGACATATTATCACACAGGAATGATGTACTCTCTTCGTGCTGAGCTACGTCATTTGCAAGCTGGGGGCAGCATCGTCAACCTCTCGTCCAACCTGGGTTCAAAAGGTGGCCCAGGCTGTGCTGCCTACTCAACCTCTAAGCACGCTGTTATTGGGCTCACCAGATGTGCCGCTCACGACTATGGATCTCGTGGTATCAGAGTTAACGCTGTGGCTCCAGGTGGAACTTATGGGCCTTTGATGACAAGCGTGGTTGGCCACAACCCTCCTCCTCCTCCTTCTGTTCTTCGAAAGTACGGGCAGCCTGAAGAGGTTGCGTCTTTGATAGTATGGTTGCTGGGGCCTGAGAGCACTCATAGCTCTGGAGGAACTTTCCCTGTTGATGGAGGTGAATTGTGTTGATCAAATTCCTTTAGTCGTAATTACTGGTTAAGTCAAGTTGTTGGTCAAACCGTATTATCTGCACAAAGGCATTCCCCACTGGTTCCCCACGGGGTAGATGGAAACCGGCTGGCGGGGTGCATTAGTTGATCAATAGCCGAGGACAATTCAGTGAACTATCTCGAGAATAGTATAACAGGCCCTCGGTAATGTTATGCATATCCTAGGTTGCCGGGGATGGCACGGTTATCACTTTGTTGTGCCTCGTTGGATTTTATATAGCGAGACATTTTTAACCTGTTGTCAATCTAGAGACAAAATACACCTTGACCAAGATATTACTTAGTCTTTCAACTGTCCCAAAACGAACAATGACGACTTTCAACTTTCAGCGCTACGGTATTGAGCTAAGTGCTGATAAGCCATTAGCCTTGATACTGTTTATAGTAAGTGTTTAAAACTAGCCAAATATGGAAGTCATGACGTGGCTAATTTGGAATCCTAGGCTGGCGCAATTCTCTTATTTACCTTTCTTAAGATTATCTACAATGTCTACCTTGGCCCTCTGAGCAGTTACCCTGGCCCCAAGGCTTCTGCCGCCACCTCGATTCCCTATCTCCGAGCTGTTATATCTGGTACCACGTGCGAGTATGTCTATAAGATGCACCAGAAATACGGAGATGTTGTGCGGATCTCACCAAACGAACTATCCTACACGAGCCCCCAAGCTTGGGTAGATATCAATCGGCACCGTCCGGGACATACACTACCAGATAAAGAGGAGGCATTCTATATTGACCCTCCCAATGAAATCCCCTCACTTTTCTCGGTCAAGAACGCTCACCATGCCCGACTGCGTCGTCCTCTGGCTCATGCTTTCTCAGAAAAGGCGTTGAGAGATCAAGACTCACTGATTAGAATCCACATCGATGCTCTAGTCAATGGACTGAGGGAGAAGGCAACAGCAGGTGAAGCCGTTGATGTCTCTGCCTGGTTGAACTGGGCTACATTTGATATCATGGGTGAATTGTCGTTTGGCGAGCCCTTCGGCTGCCTCAAGGACCAGGAGTTCCATCCTTGGGTCAAGGTCATTTTCGACACAGTCAAAGCCACGGCGATTGGGGGAGGCTTGAGACGATATCCTGTTGTCCGGAGGATTCTTGAGATTATCGTACCTGCTGGAAAGGAAGGTCTGATCGCCAGGCATCAGAAGATGACAGATGAAAAGGTGCAACGTCGTCTGAAGCTTGAAACTGACCGGCCAGATTTCATGACGTCTCTGCTAAAGAACAAGGACAAGCAAGACGCTCTCAGTGACGCCGAATTGAGTAGCGGAATGTTTGCAACCATCGTGGCAGGCTCTGAGACTACAGCAACTTCGCTATCAGGCACTTACTGGTACTTGTGCCACAACCCTGATAAGCTGAAGAAGTTAAATGAGGAGGTTCGCACATCGTTTGAATCCGAGGATCAGATTACTATGACGAGCACCAACTCCCTCAAGTACACTAACGCGGTGATCGAGGAAGCTATGAGACTTTATCCCCCGGTTCCTATCGGAATGCCCCGAGTGATTCCAAAAGGAGGACTTACTGTCTTGGGGAAACATCTCCCTGGCGGCGTGGGTGTTACTATCTGTCCTGCCTCTATCCATCAGCTAACTGTGGCTTCAAGACCATCGTATCTGCCCAGCAATACGCAAGCAACCACTCTCCCAAGTATTGGAAAGACCCCGAGTCTTACATACCAGAACGGTGGCTAGGAGATCCCAGATACGTTAATGATGAACGCAAAATCTTTCAGCCTTTTTCTGTGGGAGCCCGCAACTGCATTGGGCAAAAGTAAGATTGCCCCCATGCGCTGTGGGTACATGAACTAACAGGACTGTTTGCAGCTTGGCCTACGCCGAAATGCGCAGTATTCTAGCCCGACTCGTTTGGAACTTTGATGTGAAGATAGATGATCCTGATCAAGACTGGTTAAAAGGCCAGAAGACGTTTATTATTTGGGAAAAGGGACCACTCAAGGTCAGATTCACCAACGTGGAGCGGTCTTAATGGCTGTGACTTGATGCTCAAAGTCCGTTGCCGCCCAAGCCCTCGATAACAGTGTGGATAGCTATTAGTAGCAGAACAGTAATTGGAACTCTCATTGACTTGTTAAACTTGATTCATAGATGATATGCGTTCAGAATCTGGACAACGATAGGTTCGTAGGACCAAGTCTCTTAGACGACGGCCTCGTTCTTGCAAAGGATTTGAGTAATAGCATAGACTTTAGTCTGTCGCCAGAAACAGCTACTGTTAATGAAGAGCACTACCGATCCGTGGAAGAAGCATGACAATATTGCATATATTATCCTTGGACAGAAATATTCTATTGTATATGAAACTCAGGTCCAGGTCAGTAATTACACTGCCTTAATCTCCACGCCTTGATGACCATTCTTCCGCGACTCTTTCAAGATGTTGTTGTAGTCCTCCTGGCCTTTACCCCAGATCGACGTACGAGCCAGACGAGCAAGCTTTTCCGGATCCTTGATATGTTCAAACTCGCCCTCGGCGTTGATATAGCTCGGAGTACAGCCCGCCGACGCTCCGAACATGTGAGCTTGGCTAGCAATCTTCTGTGCCCACTCCTCCTCAGCCTCAGCCGTTGGCTCGATAGTGAAGTTGTACTTGTAAGGGCTATCGGAAGAGTCCGTGGACTGAGCCTGTTTTGCGCCAGTTGCGACAAGGTGTGCAGCCTGCCTCGCGCCTTGTTCGACAATAAATGTGTAGTTGGGGTTTCCGCCACCTTGGATGAAACCAGGCCAGAACATGTTGGGGAAATCGTGACTCATTATGCCGTGGAGCGTTGTCACAGAATAGCTCCATTTATCATCCAAATCGACACCATTGCGGCCAAGAACCTTGATACCCACTCTGCCTGGCGGACTGTACAGAAACGGGCTCTTATATCCTGTGCTTAGAATAAGCACATCGACATCGTATTGCTGTCCATCGACAACAAG
The DNA here is from genome assembly GCA_013184415.1 of Fusarium concolor. Classification (NCBI taxonomy): domain Eukaryota; kingdom Fungi; phylum Ascomycota; class Sordariomycetes; order Hypocreales; family Nectriaceae; genus Fusarium; species Fusarium concolor. The sequence continues at coordinate 59,170 of JABCJY010000790.1, forward strand.
CCCATTCTCATTGATCTCATCAACACCTCGACCATCAGTATCAACAAGATGAACTGAAGAGTTATTGAAGCTATCAAGATACTCGTCATGGAAGCAGGGACGCTTGCAATAGCCGGCATACCATGGCTTAAGCTTGGCTGCGACCTTGGGGTCCTTGACCACGATATCGACACGATCACGGATCTTGCTTTGCCTCTCAAAGTCAAGTTCCTCCAAATAGGCGTAGTATTGCTTGATTTCTTCTGGTGTCTTGGGATCATGACTAGGCGAACCTGTCATGGCACTGTAAGACAGCATGCTGGTCCAGCCATCGTTGACCATGTCGACAGCAGGTTTTGGGTTGCGGTTGTTGAGGTGCGAACAAAAGTTAAGACACCTCTCTTCCCACCAGCCAGGCTTGTTTGCTATCTGCTGTTTAAACAATGTTTCGTCTGTGTCACAGTTGTCTCTTGAAGTAACAGCAGACGGCGTCCGTTGAAAGACGTATACCTCTTTAGCCCATTTGGCCAGTTGGGGTAGAATCTGGATAGCTGAAGCTCCTGTTCCAATGAGTCCGACCTTTTTGTCCTTCAAGCGAGTCAGTGATGGATCATTGGATGTTCCTCCAGTAACATTGTAGTCCCACCGAGCAGGGTGGAAGCAGTCTCCAGCAAATGTCTCGATGCCGTTGATCCGAGGGACTTGTGGAACCAACATCAGTCCCGTGGTGAGAATGACGAAACGAGACCTCACAGTGACGGCATCGCGCTCTCCGCCACCGTGAGTCAGTTCAGCAAGTTTCATAACCCATTCTTTTGTTTCGTCATCCCAAATGCATTCGTCCATTCGCGTTCGAAACCAAACTCGGTCGGTGAAACCGTACTTGTTGGCTATCCGCTCATGCTGCTCTCGAATCTCTTTGCCAGAGGCATATTTGTGTTTCGGTATATATCCAGTCTCTTCAAGAAGAGGCATGTAGATATAACTCTCGACATCGCACATGAGACCGGGATAGCGGTTCCAGTACCAAGTGCCCCCAAACCCTGCTGCCGTATCGATGAATTGGAGGCTTTCGGGCTTAACTCCAGCTTCTGCGAGTCTCGCTGCGAACATCAGAGCGCCGAGTCCCGTTCCAATGATAGCGAAGTCGCACCTGTCACCTTCGACAGCGCGGGGCAGCTTATCATATGTGGATTGGTCAGCCCAAGGGTCTTGCTTGAAATGTTGAAACTTTGGCATGTTATATAAGTCGGTAAATTGAGCACGGCCATCACTGCGGAGGCGTTTGTCGTGTTCCTTCTTGTATCGCTCTTTAATTTCAACCAACGGTGTCGCGGGTGTAGTTAGCTTCGCTGAGTGGCGTACACCGTTTGTCTGAACACCATTGGCACCATTGGTCTCTGCGGATGGACTCATGATGGATGTGCTTTTGGCAGTAAAAACTCTGTCTCTGTATTACTGATAAAAGATAGAAGCAACTAGATCATTGATTAAGGATACGAATCAAGGCATAGGGCTCGTTTTTAATTACATTATTGCCCTATTTGTTTATATATACAATACTTCAGTATAACGATAACTCAGGTGTACTTCACTTTCAGAGTGCCCTCGGTTATGTCTGTTTTCAAATACCGAGGACGCCATTGATCGATATAACATGCCCAAGGGATATTTGAGATACATATTGCGATGCTTTGACAAGTCATGTGTCCAAGATTGCGTAGACACCTCGGCTTTGTGCGACGAGAATATGTCTTCAGTTCCAATTAGCAACAGTTCCGTTCCATAAAGATTTAGAGACCTTCAAATCCTTTTTGTAGACTACGCTTTCAGAACGTCTGTCAGGTGTAAGTCAATGCTGACTATAAGCGAGGTTTGTGGAGGCACATTGTATGCAGAGGCTGAGAACATCAACATTCTTCCTATAGAACCTATGAAAGTACTTTGTAGCTCCCTTGAAGCCCCACTAAGCCTTCCAGCTACTCCAAGATAGGTTCATGAAGCTTCCATGCTCGGTGGTCCGGCGCCCTAGCCAATTCTACACTCTGTCTACACTTCTCGTCCGTGAACTCAGGATCCTCTCTGACCAGAAACCCCTCATCTCCTGGCAGAACCTCTATAGCTTCCCCAGAAATATTGCTGGTCATCACGTGGTCAAACGCTCTGGCCAAGGACTGTGGTGGAATTAGTAGCCCTTTCGCGTCGGCTTTCTCGTAAAAGCTCCCAGTGGAGATTCCGGTTGAGACAATGTTGGGACAAATAGTATTCAATGTGATCTTTTCCCTTGGCAAATATCTACCAAAGGCTCGCGTGAAACCGACCACAGCGCTTGGAGAATGTTAATCGTCTGTATTGGTACAATAATGGACACTCACTGTTTAGAAGCGGTATAAACCGGCAAGGTTGGGATGTAATAGAAGCCACAGGCCGAAGCAACTGAGCAGACTGACACAAAGAAACCACGTCAGTAAGCCTGTTATTCCTCTCGCATTTATAACCTACTTTTCCCACGGAAGCCCTTCTTATTGGGCTCCTGACGTCGAAATTGAGAGATAGCCAGACCGGCTGAGTACAAAACGCCATTGGCATTGACTTCGAAGACCTTGAGATCAGGCTTCTCGAATTTACCACTTCTGGTTCCAAGGTCTTTAGGAAGCCAAGGCTGCTCTGAAATCCCGGCGATAGGGAAGACGTAGTCAATTCGACCGAGCCTCGTGACTGCGTTCTCAAATGCTTGGCGCTGAGAATCCCAGTCTGACACGTCAACATGGACGGCCCAGGCCACCTGGTCACCATGCTTAGAGTTGAGCTCTTTAACGACCTGCTCGGCAGCATTGGAGTTCCAATCGGCGATGAATATTTTCATTCTAGCGATTGTAAGTATTGCCAACGAGGAAACGTCGGAAGCTGTGATTTGTATGACTCAACTGATTATCTGCAAGGTGCGTAGCCAGTGAGCGCCCAATGCCGCTGGCACCACCTTTGAACGCTTGTTAGCATAAATCCTCGAGCCTGTTACGTCACCGAAATCCGAAGCGCTCAAATTACCAGTGATATAACCTGTTTCTCCAGCGTAAGACATTTTCGATGGCTATGATCTTCTAAGATCCCGACAGTCTGCGTGAAAAAGCAATGAACTGAGAATGTAAGACAAATTAACAAAAGTGTCTAAAAGTTATAGTAGGTAGCAGTAGGCATAAAAGTCTTCCAGGCATTATATATATAAAATGTTATTTCTTATTACTTCTCCAGACTAACCTTGCGTTTATGCAGCTGTTATCGGATTTATCTCCAATGCCATTTGCTAAAGAGACCTCGGCAATATCCTGCGAATATTTGAGCTGAAAATTTAAGTAGAGTAGTTGCTCTGTAATGACCCACGTGATCCACTGTCTATAAAGAGCTCAATATATTTTCAAGATACACAAATAAATTCGTTAAAGACTGATTCCCTCTGCCAAGGCTGAGAAACCACTTACAAAACCAAGAAATAGCTACGATTACAGCCATGCTTGCAAAAAGCACCCAGCTGTCACGGAGCTACTATGATCGACATTATGCACGCTCTCTGATTATACTATAGAAATTGAGAGAGTATTCGGTTGAGAATATCTTGCGATTTTAATCTGTCTCGCGGATATAGTTAGTTACAAGATTTACTTCGACCGGTCCTGTCAAACAAGCTCGTCGTCATGCGTAGCATACAACCGAGGTCACTCAGCCAGACCAGAAACCCCTCGGCCCCCGAACTGTGCATCATGAACTATAATATAAAAAGTAAATATTTCACAAGTTATCCGGGGTCAACGCTGATATGAGATTACGTGCATATTAACTTCAACTACGCCATATCGCGTCTTTCTAGAACACCTGAGTCAAGACTTTATTTCAACATCTGACTTGTATCCATTCTCTTAAGAATGTCTCGCTTATCAGAGTGGCTTACTGAGCCAAGAACCGCGACTTCATATCTTCTTATACTATTGGCTAGTGTAAGTGTTTTATTCTCGAGTCAATCTTCAAGCGGGACCGTCTCACGGATAAAGTCCTTGCTAACACAAATTTTATGGATTTAGGTGGTGCTATATCTGCTTGGGAAGATTGTATACAACATCACCTTCCATCCGCTTCGAAAGTACCCTGGTCCGAAATCATGGGCCATGACCCAGATTCCCTTCTCCTTAGCATGGATATCCGGCGAAGGCCACAAGAGGATATACGCCTTGCACCAAAAGTATGGCGATATCGTGCGTATCGCCCCGAATCAACTCAGCTTTGGTTACCCCGAGGCATGGGATGACGTTATGGGCCACCGCAAGCGAGGTCAGCCTGAGAATGGCAAAGACCCTGATTTCTGGAGAGGTAATGATGGCTACACCTTGGTGGGATCTAACCGTGAAAAGCACAGCCGGCTGCGAAAGATCTTGTCTCATGGATTTTCTGCACAGGCCATGATGGAGCAGCAGCCTGTCTTCCAACTCTATGTGAACCTGATGATGGACAGAGTGAGAGCGGCTTCATCTGAAGGCCAAGCTGTAGAGATGACAAAGTGGCTCAACTGGGCTACGTTTGACATGGGCGGTCATCTTATCTTTGGCGAGTCTTTTGACTGTCTGGAAAAGTCAGAGTACCATCCTTGGGTCAAACTCATCTTCCAGCACATCCAGGGGATCACTGTTTCGACTGCCTTAATTCGGTATCCCTTTGCCAATACACTTATCAAGCTCATGACGCCTAAAGACGTCGCAAGAGATATTCAGGCCCACAGTGCGTTTACCGAGGCACAAGTCAGGAAACGCATGGCTTATGAGAATCCTCGGCCTGATTTCATGGAGTCTATGATTAGAGCCCAAGAGAAAGGAGTAAGTTTCTCACCACCAGAGAGACCTTGATTGACTGTGCTGACACCAGTTCTAGCAAGTTTCTTACATGGAGGTCTACGCTAATGCGCACAATCTCATTGTTGGCAGTGCAGAGACTACAGCAACCACTCTAGCCGGCGTTATTTACCTGCTGGCAACAAACAAAAGAGTCTTGGTCAAGCTCTATAATGAAATCAGGGACAGATTCCAAAGCGAAACTGAGATTGACCTCCTCAGTGTCCAAAAGCTGGAATACATGTTCGCGGTCCTACACGAGGGGCTTCGTATTTATCCAGCCGTACCCGCCGCAATTCCTCGCAAAACAAGCGAAGATGTCATGATTGGTAAACACTATGTCCCAGCCAATGTAAATGTAACCGACGAGCTCATATCAACCTCTTAACTGACAAGTCCAACTTAGACGATCATTGGTGTCTGGCAGTGGCCTATGTTCCATAATCCCAAGTTCTTCAAAGATGCCGAGTCTTTTGTCCCTGAAAGGTGGCTTGGCGATCCCAAGTATGCAAGCGACAGATCGGTAGCTGCGCAGCCATTCTCTGTTGGTCCTCGGAACTGTATTGGAAAAAAGCAAGTCTCACAACCTAACCTCCGACATTGAGTACCAGTTACTAACAGGACATCAGCCTGGCATATGCCGAAATGCGTTTGATCCTAGCAAAGTTGCTCTGGCACTTCGACATTGATCTCGATCCACAAAGTGAGAAATGGTTAGAGAGGAACGTAGCCTTCCTGCTCTGGGAAAAGCCAGAGCTCTGGATTCGTCTTACTCCAAGGTCTGATTCCGTGAAAGACACAGGAAACACTTCGAGACCTTAAAAAGATGATTGAAGGGGGTCTAGGTATTTAAGAAGAGCCCGAGATGAGGGAAACATGTCGCAGGCGGCGTGAAAACATGTATGAGCGATTCAAATTATTGTTCAGGGTTATCTACGTACAGTGTGCAAGAGAGCCGAGGTAATGTCACATAAGAAAAGCTTCATTCGCATCGAAAAGGCTTAAGAGAGTACTCTCTTACTTAGGTTTCCCTGTGCTGGCGTAATATATTCCATGCACATTTGCTCCAAAATCTCACAGTTGAAATTGATCAGTATATAAATTAACGTTGCACTCAAAACTTGGGTTGGAGAATATGGCTCCTATTGAACTGCCAAAACCACCTCTCGTCACTTAACAGCTTGGCCATTCTTGCGTGCCAGAAGAACGGCTCGCATTCCAATCTTGCAGAGCCCTGTCTTGTTTAATAATAGGTATCACCAAAGCTTGCTCCCATAGGGAAGACTTCTCTTTCTTGAGGTCCCAGGGTGGCGGGGAAGTAGTTGGGATCAGCGTCAAAGTGAACCAAGGCTTGCAGGAGGTTTGCCTCAGCGTCGAAGTCAGTCCAAGGATCAATGGGGAAAACCTCATCACCTATACCGGACTTTTCAAAATGGCTCTGGGTATTCACATTAAGCCCCGTCGACCCTTCACCCCCGCCAGTATTCGTGCCAGTTGATATACTACCCATGGTCACAGGGGTGATGAGTGAGTTTGACGTATCTATGGGTATCTGGTCGCTCTCTTTGGAAATTTGGACATTGGTTTGAGTGCTCGACTGACTCTGTCTGACATAAGATCTTCTCTTTGCGGGCTGCCTTGATCTTGAGGGACTTGAAGTCAGGTTCAACATGGGAATGTGAACATGGGTTCTCTGGATAACAGCCTCAATAAACCATATGACGAGGTCTGCGGAAGCATACATGTCCCTCAGATACTGAAGTGCCTGCCAGCACTGATAGAACTGACCAATGGAAGCGTAACGAGCCTCTTGGCGGGAGGAGCCGATATCGTTGAGGTGGATGAGGATGGCGGACAATAGTGCAGGGATGGCAGAGGTGGATACAAAACGCAGTTGGTTACTTTGATGGAGGTCGTATACAACTTGCGTAATACCCCCGGCTGCGTCTGCGATCATGTCTGCAGATCGCGTTGTGCTGATACTATCCTCGGAGCTATGGCCCAACCGCTGTGCCTGAGGCCGATGCAGAATCGCCGTCGAAGTGAGATAGATCATATGCATCAGAGCCTGATGTAGATGCAAAATAGATTCACCTCGGCCCTGTCCACGCTCCAGTTGAGATTGACTGGTCTTGTAACGGCAAGGAGCCTCGAGGTTCTGTATCCATCCGCGTATCTTGAGATCGCACTTTTCCATATCCTGCATCTGCTGGGCCGACTTCTTAGGTACAACCATCATCGTGATTTTCTCGCCTGCTCTGAAGATGTCATTGTCCAGGACTGAGTACTGGGTGAATAAAATATCGCCAATGTGGACACAGAGCTTCGTCAGCTCAAGAAAGCAGAGGATAAGGCCCTTCTGAGTTACCGAATCTGCTATCGGTGCCTGTCCAAGGAAATGTAAGACTGCCTCATCCAATGGCTCCATCTCCAGATCCTCAATTGTTAAATATGGAACATTAAACGATCCGGGTCGTATCCGAGCTGGTCGTCGGATTCCCAGGGCTAGAAGTCGGTCTCGTACATAGCAAGCCCACCAGATCCTCTTCCTTCCACGCTTCGCTTTAGGGCTTATGCCTAACTGATCAGGGTTTCGATTTATCCCCAAGATCTGCACGAGGGACAGCGCTATTCCTGTCCAGTGCCAAGTATCCTTTTCATCCTCTGCTCTTTCGTACCAGTATGTCATCAGAAGTAGCGCTTGCAGTCTAGCAATGCGATCAGGTTCGGCGTCTAGATCGTAAAGAAGACGAACCTTCTCGAAGAAGTCCTTTTGCATCGCTTTGCGGCTTTCATATCCCCTTGCGATGCAGTAGTCGGATTCAATGTAGGCTACAGCAGCAAACATGACGGCCTGCAGAAGAAGTAGGCTGACGGGAGAGCTTGCGTCACGGCGAGCAATGGATGATAGGAAGGCTGGTAGATCGAGTATTGGCATGAACGGGTGTACGTATTGTATATAGAGTCGAAAGAGCTCGCATTGAAGCTCATCATCGGGTATTTTTAGGGAGCCCTTGGCGGCAAGATATTCGATGTCTACCGACTTTAGGTGCAATGGGAGAGGTCGGATATATGGGTGCGAGGTTGGTGTATAGTGAATGGACGGCTCTGGGGGTAAGCCTACAGGTGACGCGTTCGCTGTTTCGTTGATGGCATTGTCCTCGACCTGGGTCTCGCCGTCTCCAAGACCTGTACGCATTAGTCAGACTGTTACATTGATACCATACATTCATCAGTGATCAAGACTTGCCTTCAAATGTGAGAGAAACAGGAAACTCTTCAGCCGCATTCGAGCGATCAGAAGTGGTATCTGCTGTTCTGGATGCTACGCCTCGACGAAGCTTACCAAGAACACAGCCCAACTTATCCAAACGGCAGTTGGTGCAAGGCTGTCCTTGAATGGTCACGTCGCAGCGGACCTTGCGTGCACGGCATGACAAACAGGCACGAGATGCGCATCGTTTCGCGGTGGAGTCAGGCTGTGGCTCATCTCTTTTTCGCTTGTTCCCGGCTCCATCAACACGTTGCTCTTGATGAGGCGGCGATGGCATCGCGGAACAACAAAGGGCGATAAAACTACTCTATCGTTCGAGTGGGCAAGGTCTTTGGAGAGGCTCATTCGCAACCAGTGCGGCCAGCCAAATGCTTAGATGGAGGCCGGAACCTTGTCATCACCAGAAGATCATTATGCCGTACTGGACCCTCGGCAACTACCCAGTGGAGTAGTGGAGTAAATGATGTCTCTTAAAGAATCAGTATAAGGTACTTTGGTAGTATATTAGAAGCACGAGTGTGGCTGATAATCTATGAAAATACGTAAAAGAATGAATGTCTGATCATGATGGATCTCGCTTACCCTCGCTTCAGCCTTGTAACTATCACGCCTATATTGGCAGATGCGTTAATCGCCCTGATATCCTCACAATACTGAGATGGTGTACGTAATAGTCACTTGTGTTCTTGGTGATCGTTACCTCCGGCAAACTAACTTTGGTCGACCGATACACCTCGGCTACTCGGGAATAGATATACACCAAACTATGCACCAAGCGGCGAAATACAATTGGACGCCAATCTCTTCTGATGCTGTTCCTCGCTTAACATGAAAGATCATAGAATGTGATGGATCTATTCCGGATCAAAATACTGGCTATTCACTATTGAATAAGGAGAAACCTCGTATAGAATCTTTGGTTCATCAGTGACTTGAAGTGTTGTTGATATCATCCATGGAAGCTACCAACGCAAATATACGTACCGCGAAGTTTCAAGACATTCTACATGCAACTACTCCAGGACTACCTTGGATACCTTGAGCAAGATGGCTTGGCCTTTGGTAAACTAAGGTCGGATACTTGATGGCAATTTAGCCTCTTATAGGCCGAGGTGTATAAATTCTTGAATCTGTAGTTTCTGAAACAATGGCACAAAGTGAGCGCTTGATCGAGAAAACCTTATGCATATCACTCGGGGAGTTCTTAAGAATATGGCCTCGTTCTTCCACCATAAAAACTAGTCTCGCATTCAACAATACGCGTCTTCAGCCCCCATTAGGGATGCATACAGGTGATTAAAACCATGAGTCTTGCAATGGAGGACAAAATGGTGGTTAGCCCTGTTCCATACAGTGAGAATCTCGTGACCAGGTTGAGACCATTCATTATTGGTGGTGCATCAGGGCTCGTCGCAACAACATGTATTCACCCCATTGACGTGATCAAGGTTCGACTACAGCTATTGGGACAAGGAGAAGCCAGTGGGACCTCTAAGCCCAGCCCACTCACAGTGGCCAAGAGGATAGTCTCCCAAGGCCGAGCTTTGGACTTGTATCAAGGTATCTCAGCAAGCTATCTCCGCCAAATCGTCTACGGCACGGCACGTCTGGGCCTATTTTACACATTTGAAGATGCAATGAAAAGCAGAGCATCCAGTCAGAATCGAGATATCACCTTTATGGAGAGAGGAGCAGCAGGAGTTCTCGCTGGTGGCTTAGGATCCCTGATCGGAACTCCTACAGAGGTCGCATTGGTTCGAATGCAGAGCGATGGGATGAAGGCACCTGCCCAACGCGCAAACTATCGCTCAGTGTTTGACGCTCTGTTACGAATCACTCGAGCTGAGGGTATTCGAGGTCTATGGAGTGGCACATCTCCCACAGTCATAAGAGCTTGCTCAACAAACTTTGGGCAACTAACCTTCTTCTCCGAGTCCAAACACCAGCTCGCCACGCATACAAACCTATTGCCATATACTCAGTCCCTCGTGGCCTCGGCGATTGCAGGTGTTTTTGCTACTGTCTTAAGTTTGCCCTTTGACTTTGTAAAGACACGAATTCAGTGGCAAAACCAACAAGGGGGAGGGGGAGTTCAGTACAGGGGCTTCTTTGATTGTATAGTCAAGGTTGCCAGAACAGAGGGTTTGACAGCTTTTGGACGCGGATTCGTACCGTATTTCTTCAGGATCGCTCCTCATGCGTGAGTTTAAAGTCTATTGCATTTTTTTTGTAACAAGAGCTGACTAGATTATCCCAGCATGATTATGCTCACGGTTTCAGATTTCCTCGCCAGATCCTGGGTTCAATGATATGGTGTGTGCGTAGGCGAGTCACTCAATACATCGAATCAAGGTCTCTCTCTGTTCAGCACCTCAGATGATTTGATAGTGACAGTCGTGACGGAACGGGTAGATTTCGATCGAAGGCTTATTTTCTTTGTATTAATATGCATATGGAGTGAATAGCTGTAGACAGAGGTCTTAGCAGAATACATGCTTCGACTACTTCACACCTTTATAGAATAGATCCTTGCGATGCTTCAACTTACGATCTTGGCCATTCGTATAACCCATTTCAGTCGTATTTCCCAATTCCAAATTACAATCCACTTTGTCATGTTAGCTGAGACTGCCCTACTAAGTGCTGCTGCGGGGCTTGCAGAGCCTTGCACTTTGCTCATGTGGCGAATTACAGTTCCCGAGGGTATCTGGTGAGCCAACCGCGGCTTTTCACAAACATGGTCGCCACTCATGAGGCGGAACCGACACGTCGTGTTTGATAATGACTATAGTTATAAAGGAGGATAAATTGGTAAAGTCGAGCGGTTTTGCCTTTCTTTGTGAAGAAAGCTAAAGGTTATTCATCTGCTGTCACCATGCGGAACCAACCATTCACTCTTGCTCAAACACTGCGTACAACCTTATCGTCACCAAGAAGTCGGATAAGAACATCCTTAACAAGAGCGAAATGGATTTTCAATAGTCAGCTTCCAAAGCATATTCACACGCACGCCAACGAATATCTCCCCAGCAACTTTCCAGAATGGACTGAGTCTCAGAAATCTGTTCGTGAGGCCATCTCAAAGATCTGTGTTAAATACCCAGACGAGTATTGGCTTGAAAGAGATACGGAGCACAAGTTTCCTTGGGAGATATACAACGATCTAGCCGCCAACGGCTGGCTGGGTATATGCCTTCCTGAAGAGTACGGCGGTTCTGGTCTTGGCATCTCTGAGGCTTCTGTTATGCTCCAGACTATTGCTGAATCAGGGGCTGGTATGAATGGAGCCTCGGCAGTTCACATGAATATCTTTGGGTTGGAACCCGTTGCAAAGTTCGGCACAGAAGAGCAGAAGCAACGTTGGCTGGTCCCTCTTATTCAAGGGAAGCAGCGAGCTTGCTTTGGAGTCACGGAGCCCAACACGGGGCTGGACACTCTACGCTTACAGTCGTCTGCTACAAGAGACGGTGACTTTTATCGTCTCAAAGGATCCAAGGTCTTTATATCAACAGCCCAAGTCGCTGAAAAGATCCTTATCCTCGCCAGAACAACGCCTCTCGACCAGGTCAAGAAGGCGAGTCACGGCCTCTCACTCTTCTACACCGACTTGGACCGTTCTGCTGTAACTATCACCGAGATCCCCAAGATGGGTCGCTCAGCTGTTGACACCAATGCTCTCTTCTTTGAGGATTGGAAGGTTCCTGCCGAGGATCTGATCGGAGAGGAGGGCGATGGATTCAAGATAATTATGCATGGACTGAACGCCGAACGCGTGCTCGTTGGTGCAGGGGCCTTGGGGATAGGTTTTGCAGCGTTACGACGTGCTTGCAACTACGTCAATGAGCGTGTTGTATTTGGCAATCCTGTCGGTAAATATCAAGGGATTCAGCACCCTCTGGCCGAATGCTGGATGGAACTCGAGAGTGCACGATTGATGATCTATCTGGCTGCACGACTGTATGATGAAGGCTATGAGGATGGTGAATATGCCAACGCAGGCAAGTATCTAGCTTCTGAAAGCGCGTTCAGGGCTGCAGAAAGAGCCATCATGTCTCATGGAGGTATGGGCTACGCGAAGGAATACCATGTTGAGCGATATTTTCGTGAGGCTACGCTGTCGCGGATTGCTCCAGTTAGTGGGGAGATGATTAAGAACTATATTGGGCAAAGGGTCCTTGGACTTCCTAAGAGCTATTGAAACATACTTATGACAATTAACAGAAACTTTACCTCTCTATTATAAGATCAAGCATTAACATCAACCTTTTTCAATACGATAATAATAAACCCCCGTTATGAATTTCATGACCCTTTTTGATTTAGTAAATAAATAACTCAGAAACACCACTGTTTAATTAACTAATTACTTAAGGCATAGATATGCAAGTTAATTCTATCTATCTATTTAAATAACATAACATTTATTTCAGCAATATACCTAAGAATGGCTTTTGCATAGCTACAATTTAAAAATTATAAAATAAAATCAACCAGCCGTTGATCATTTACCCTACACGCCGCGAACCACTGCTAAAAATAGGTGCCCCGCTTCATCTACAGCAATGGACCAATCGGTAAGTTATCGATTAAATAGATATCCCTATCAGCTTTATCTGGACCGAGGCTGTATAGTGTGGAGTTAGAAGAATATGAGACAGGGATCATGCATAATAGTGCTGAAGGTCGCCGAGGTCCAGTGCGAGATCTTCCCAAACGTTTGGCGCATATGTGCTTTCCTAGGTAAACATCAACTGTAATAGACACGTAACAATAGATAGACTTAAACTGATTATATATTAATCTGCTAAATGGATTTAATAAAGTTTTGGAAAGTTATGCAAGCGATCCTATTCCAGTCAGACAATAATTTAATCGATATCTATAATGAGGCCCAGCATGAGCCGATTGACCATACAGCCTTGCCTCTACGCAAAGAGGTTGTCTCTCTGCAGGAGTACACGATGGGGACTGTCCTATGAGCGGCTTGCCAAAAGGAATTTTTCGACCCAGAATACTCCAGAAAGCACTCAGAGTCCTGGTGCTCTCACAGGACTGAAGATTCTGGACCTTTCCCGAGTGTTGGCGGTAGGTCCATTGATTACCATTCTCCCAAACAAATCATAACAACCAACTAAAACCATGGCTTCTCTATATAGGCCCCATTCTGCACACAGATTCTGGCGGATTATGGTGCTGATGTGATCAAAGTCGAAAGTGTTGGCAGAGGAGTACGTACCGATCGTTATGGATATTACCATCACGAGAATTTGAGCTAACACAGGAGAACACTCTACTAGGATGATACAAGACATTGGATGATGCCGGGCGAACCCGCAACATGGAAGAAAGCAGCCGGTCCCATGTCGAACTATTTCTCCTCTGTGAACCGCAACAAACGGTCTATCGCCCTGAATCTCAAACAGGACCAGGGCAAAGAAATATTAAGAAAACTTGCAACTAATGCAGATATTTTGTAAGTTCATGGACAAGAAAAGTTTTTCTGTAAATATCTGGCACTGACTATACTACAGGATCGAAAACTTCAAACCTGGAACCATGGACCGTCTTGGCCTAAGCTATGAGAGCCTTCAAAAAGAGAACCCAAAACTAATCTATGCAAGTATCTCGGGTAAGTTGTTTGTTTTCCCTCGTTAATCGGATCTGGCTGACACCGACCGAGGCTACGGAACAACTGGACCTTACGCCAACCGAGGAGGATACGATCCAATAGCAGCAGCAGAAGCTGGCCTTCTACACGTCACTGGAGAACGCACCGGTCCGCCGGTACGCACTGGCATTGGAATGGTTGATATGGCAACTGGCTTATACCTCCATGGTGCAATTCTTGCCGCGGTTTATGCTCGCGGACGTGATGGAACCGGTCAGCGTGTGGATACATCACTGTTCGAGGCCCAAATCAGCATGTTGACCAATGTCGGACTTGCTTGGCTGAACCTGGGTATTGAGGCTCAGCGCTGGGGATGTCAGCACCCCAGTATTGCTCCTTACGATGCTTTTCAGACCAAGGATGCGCACCTGGTCTGTGGCGCGACCAACGACGCCCAGTTTGCAGCGCTTTGCAAACTATTGGGTCTCGAGAGCCTCATCACCGATGATCGGTTCGTGACAAACCCCAAACGCGTGGAAAACCGCGATTTACTAGGTCCCATATTTAACAAGGTTTTCTTGACGCGAACGACGGAGGAGTGGGTCACAGCCTTTGAGAGAACGAGTCTCCCGTTTAGTCCTATCAACAACATGGAGCGAGCATTTAGTCATCCGCAGTCAGTGGCACGTAATATGGTAACCAAAGCGAAAGTGGATGCAGCAGAGTCAGGCGAACTGAGCCTCATTGGACCAGCAGTCAAGTTCAGCCGAACGAGAACCAGTCTGAAACGACCGCCACCACGCCTTGGAGAGCACACGTCGGAGGTGTTGGGAGAGCTGGGTATAGAAGACATCGATGCCGCGGTCTTGAGGGAGAAGGGAATTATTTAGTGTTATGGATAAGCAGATGGATAAATGTTGAACAGTTGTTTATTTTAAGTGTTCCAATTACTACTATCTACATCACAGTGACTTTTTTCCACCAAGAGAAACAGACAGACAGACATCAGGGGTGCCGTGTAAACGAACGCGGTGGGGCAGCGAGTGGGAGCTAAACAGTTGGTCTTCGAGTCAGCGAGTGACTCAGAGAAGTCAACATGGCAGTCAGTCAGTCATTGGCCACATTGCCGGACCCATGGCTCGTTTGTTACCTCGGTACCAAGAATGATCACGGTTGTAAATTTGTCCTCCCTTAGGATCTTCCAAGCATACTTATTACGGCTTGAACGAAATTCATTGCATGTATTCAAGTTGCTCAACTCACCAAGCATCAAATCTCTCGTTTTGAATCATGAATACACTACTGAAGACTGCTCTGTGGAGCCCGAATAACCTTGTCGACACAAATACCGTCAAGTTCATCAACTACGTCAACGAGAAGCACGGATTGCGATTGAAAACATACGAGGATTTGTATCAGTGGTCAGTGGGAAATAAGTCTCTTGATCATTTTTGGACCGATGCCTACAACTGGCTTGAGCTTTCGCCGAGTAGTAATCAAGGCACATGCCAACAAGATATAATATTTACTACTGAGGTTCGTATCTTCGGTGAATTTAGAAATACACCTATTAAAACTCAGCTACAGGATGCATCTTCTACTCTTATGTTTCCTCCTCCAAAGTTCTTCCCGACTGCTACTCTCAACATTGCCGATATCATTCTTCGCGGCCGCAGAGATACCGACGTTGCCATTTTCTTTAGCCGAGAAGACGCTAACCATGTTGAGAGAGTTACTTGGGGTGCTATCAAGGAGCGTATACGAAAACTGCGGAGCGCTCTGATCAATTCGGGGGTCGTGTTAGGGGATGTCGTTGCGGCTGTTATCTCTAACTCGGTCGATGCTATTGTCATATGCCTGGCAACGCTCTCTATTGGAGCTGTATGGTCATCAACATCATGTGATATGGGAGTCGGTGGTATCGTCGACAGATACTCGCAAATCCATCCAAAGGTCATCTTCACAGACCAAGGTTATGTCTACGCCGGAAAGACCATTGACTTGACTGATCGCATCACGCAATGGACTGACGAGCTTAGGAAGCGAAGTAACAAGTTGGCGCAAGTGGTGTTAATTCCAAATTCAAAGGTTAAGATCAGTTCTTCACCTCCAGTTAACTCATGCACGATTGAGCAGTTTTTGGATGGCGATAGAGGGGACCAGTTGCTATTCGAAATAGTTCAGTTTTCCCACCCGGCCTTTATCCTATTTTCTTCTGGAACAGTAAGTTTTAAGATTCCACACAAAGGCATAAACAGACTGGGGACTGACAGGTTGTGTTAGACTGGTGCTCCAAAGTGCATAGTCCACTCTATGGGAGTAAGTAAGCTGAACTCAAATTTGAAGGAGCTTGACGCTAATAATGGAACTTACAGGGGGTGGCCTTGAAGACTAAGGTAGACTCAGTCATTCAGCATGACGTGCGAAAAACCGACATTGTCTTCCAGTATACAACTGTAAACTTACCCAGTGATCATAGCGAGGGTTGAATACTTACTGCCGCTTAGACGTCATGGATCATGTGGGTTTTGAACCTCATGAATCTCTCCTGTGGGGCTGCTATGTTACTGTATGATGGCTCTCCATTTCATCCCCACCCGACCATATTATTTGAGCTAGCGGAAGCTTTCGGGTTAGGGACCGAAATCTAAGTGTGATGAGATTATTTGTTACTAACAAGTCACTAGAGTCACCGTGTTTGGAACATCACCAAGATACCTATCCACGCTGAAAAGTCTCGGTGTCGTGCCAAGTAGGACCATTCCAAGCTAGCAAGACATGAATAGGATCAAGCTGATTTGTCACCATCCACAGAAAAGGACTTCGACCTCGGTCGCCTACGAATCATGTTCTCCACAGGGTCTGTGCTTTCTGCAGAGCTCTATGAGTGGTTCTACACTACCGCGTTCCCGCCTTCAGCGCAGCTGATCTCAATGAGTGGCGGAACAGATATCGCAGGTAGCTGTACGATAAAAGCCAGGTCTTGATTGCAGATTAATAGCATTACTAACTCGTCTGACAGTCGTATGCGGTACACCCATGCTTCCGATATACCCTGGGGAGATCCAATGTAAAGCTCTCGGCATGGCAGTAGACATCTATGATTCCGGAACAGACGAACTCATATCAGTTGAAAAGACTGACCAACCCGGCGAGTTGGTTTGCACGAGGCCTTTCCCGAGCCAGCCGCTCGCTTTTCTTGGGGAAAGGGGAGCCCAGCAATACAAGGCCTCATACTTTGAGCGTTATGGGCCAAGTGTTTGGTGTCAAGGCGACTTTGTCCAGCGCTTACCGGATACGGGCGGGATTGTCATGTTGGGAAGATCGTAAGTCGAGTTCCGATACAACCTGACCAATGGATTTCTAACATGTGTAGTGATGGCGTTCTTAATCCCTCGGGCGTTCGATTCGGCTCCGCCGAAATCTATGCCGTTACAGAGACAATACCCGAGATTCTGGACAGCATCTGTGTTGGCCAGAAACGAAAGATAGATGTAAACGAAAGGGTCCTACTCTTTGTGAAGATGAAGCCTGGCAATTCCCTTACTTCCAGTTTGGTAAGTCGAGTTAGCGCTGCTATCCGGGATCGGTACTCCCCACGACACGTGCCTGCATATATCTTTGAGGTGGACGATATTCCGTATACGGCTAATGGCAAGAAATGCGAGACCAATGTTAAACACGCAGTTAACGGTAATCAGTTTGCTGTGGCCGGAACCGTGGCAAACCCATTGGCTCTCAAGGAATATGAGAAGTATAAAGATTGGCCCACGGAAGAGTCAAAAGTACCCCGGGGTGCCAAGTCAAAGCTCTGAGCTATCTGGGCTAAGGAAACTGGATGGGCAATTTTGGTAGTAATTCTATTTATATACATGCTAAGCCTTCTAGAAATGGTTTAAAGGGGCTGTCCTCTTCAGTGCAGTTAGTATAGTAAACTAAGATTGGAAGCCTAATGGCAAGATGCATGCTCCTCATTTTCTCAGTCACCTTGCAAATCTTAAGTGGTCACTATGAACAGCTGCCTGGGCAACTGTACAACTTCGCCCGGAGACTACACACAAGCCTACGAATTGCTCTAGAAGAACATACCTAGCATTGAGTCAAGTCCACTCACATAGATGAGCTACCAATCGGCCTTCGAGGCTTTTAGGGCTGGCTGCCGGTTGTGCTCGCTGGTCGCCTCGGCTATGTACCGACTGTATGTGACCCTCGGCCCATCCACTGTATTGTGCGGGTGAATCAGACAGTCCCGGCAGAGTCGGTATTTTTGATGGCATGACAGGTTACATAAAGTGAAATTGTAAAATTGATCGAATAAAAGATTCCCTGTGCCTTGTTCTGATCTAATAAGACCTTTGCGTACAGTGCTCCTCCAGCTGATACCATATTCTGCTTGAAAATCTGCTTGAAAAGTGAACAATCATGCCCACCTTCGCACCATGGTCACGGTCAGTCGCATTGACCAAATGCGGTGCCAGCTACAACAAAATAGCCCAGGGTCAAAGACATGCCTCTTGGCGTTTGGCAATTAGGTGTTACTCGTCTCAGCAGGCAAGGCCAGATGTCGAGATCATCGAGGTCGCACCACGTGATGGCCTCCAAAACCTCAAGACATCCATCCCTACAGCGACCAAGATCGAACTCATCCGTAAACTCGCCGATACGGGCTTGGTTAACATCGAGGCCACTTCGTTCGTGTCTCCAAAATGGGTCCCTCAGCTGGCGGACGGGGCAGAGGTCATGAAAGAGATTCTTAGGCATCCTGGCCATACCTACCAATCTTTTCAGATGAACTATCCCGTCCTTGCACCGAACCTCAAGGGATTGGAAAACGCCAGTCGAGCCGGTGCCAAGGAGATCGTAGTCTTTGCATCCATTACGGAGGCTTTCAGTAAATCAAACCAGAACTGTACTGTGGAGGAAGCTCTTCAGCAATGCGAAGCTGTTACGAAGCAAGCTTTGAGTCGAGGGATCAAAGTTCGTGGGTAAGCAAAAATAATGAGTACTACCTTGATCAATGACTGACTACTCTCTAGTGTGGTATCATGTATTTTTTCAGATCCATTTTTGGGCCCCACGCCACCAGAGGCTGTTGTACCTGTGGTAAAGAGGCTCCTGGATATGGGCTGCTATGAAGTTGGTTTAGGAGATACTCTAGGTGTTGGTACCCCAAAAAAGGTCCAGGACCTTCTCGACAAGCTTCTGGTCGACATTTCTCCGACTAAACTTGCTGGCCACTTCCACGACACTTACGGTCAGGGAATTGCAAACATTGTGCGTTCCTATGAGATGGGAATCAGAAAGTTCGACAGTAGTGTTGCAGGCCTTGGTGGCTGCCCTTATGCACCTGGGGCCCGAGGAAATGTGGCGACCGAGGACGTCATTTACACGCTTGAGAACTCGGGTATCAGTACTGGTGTGGATTTAGACAAGCTTTGCCAGGTCGGACAGTGGATCTCCAAAGAGATTGGTATTCCATATGGTAGCAGAGCTGGTGCTGCTTTGCTTGCCAAAAGAAGCAAACCTAGCTCTGTGTCAGTCAAGGCACAACATTCACTGCTAAAAAAGAGGCGTTCATGGGAGGTTGTGGAAGACACTGGCGAGTACCGTGTCTCCCGCGCTGGAACTGCCCTGAAAGTCACTTTGACACGGCCCAAAAATGGAAACGCACTGACTAATTCCATGCTGGAAGGCTTGACTGCCCTCTTCAAGAAGCTACCGCAAGACTCATCTGTGTATCACGTGGTCATTGAGTCGGAAGGCAAGTTCTTCTGCACGGGCATGGACCTCAGCGGGAACACAGAAACGGCCAATGGGTCCGACAATTCGAGCTACTTCGCCAAAGTTCTTGCATTGTATGAAGCGCTGGATCATGTCCCTCAGACAACCATTGCTGCTGTTGACGGGCCGTGCTTTGGCGGTGGGGTTGGATTAGCCTTTGGTTGTGATGTTCGGCTGGTGTCTCCAAAGGCCCGTTGGACCCTTAGTGAGATAAAGATCGGTGTAAGTCCAGCCGTTATCTCCAAGTATCTGGTCCGAGAATGGGGTGTCTCTATGGCGCGAGAGGGTATGCTATCTGGAAGAGAAATTCACCCGGATGAACTTGCTCGGGTAGGGGCTGTTCATGGGATAAGTACTGACGAGACTTCTCTGGCCGACTTGGTCGATGGCTATTTGGATCAGCTGGAAAAATGTGCTCCTCGATCTGGAGCCATTAACAAAGAGCTTACAAGGCTTGGCTGGACAAGCCCTGATAGTCAGATGCAAGCAGACCTTGTCAAGAAGACGTTTGCAAACATGATGGTGCCAGGGTCAGAGGGGGAACATGGGATTCGGCAGTTTCAGAAAAAGATCAAATCGTTTAGTTGGAAGGAATTCTGGGGCAACAAGAGCCCACTCGGAAAGTCGATTTATTGAGGACTCAGCAGATTAGTTACTTTGTTTATTATCTTGTCGTCTAGAATCACCGGAATGTCAATCACTTCATATCATTATACAAGTGGGTGCCTTGCGAAACCCCCTGTCGAGACACAGCCACAGGACAGTCCTCATCGTATGAAACAATTCATGGTACCTGTAAATATCACAATAATTAAGTATAGCTCGATTCGGCAATAGTAATGGGTTAGATGTCCTGTGAGTCAGTTATTGTGGAAAGAAACTGTGTTCTTTATCAGTGGCACTGTCCTGGACCTGGTTCAATCTTGAACAAGAGAATGTGATTTTAGATTGGCTTTCTAATGAACCTATCTATTAACCTCATCACCGAATTTCAAAGTCATCAAAGTTAGGTTCCATAACCATGCTGTGATAATCAAACGTCAACCAAGGAACATTCACGCTCTGTCTTCCAAAGCTGTTGACGTAGTACCCACTTCCGTCCATCTCCCAGATAAGCTCCTTGTTCTTCTCATCCAACCTAACATTATACTCGTCGAATACATCTTTGCGACACTCAATAGACTTCTTATCGTTCTCAATCAAGTGGACAATCGCGGCTGCCGTGTAACGCGACCAAATCTCACCCCATGAATAGAAACCACCTGAACGAGGCTGGTGGTTAGGGCCGTAGAGGGAGAAGAAGTTGGGGAAGCCCGGCATGGTGAGGCCGAGATATGAGCGAGGGCCATCCTTGCTCCAAAGGTCTTGCAGGGTGGTTCCATTACGGCCAGTGTATTTGCACGGCCAGAAGTAGTCTGACACTTTGAAGCCAGTTCCGAGGATAACCACGTCAAACTCGTGTTCCTCACCGCCGGCTGACCGTATGCCCTTGCTTGTGAAGCGGTCGATATCCTCGGCAACAAGTTTCACGTTGTCACGCCGAAGCATGTCGTAAAAGCCATTGTCAACCACCAGTCGACGGACGAGGGGCGGATAATCAGGAAGGATCTTTTCCAACAAACCTGGGATACCCTCAGACTTGGACTTTATATAATCAATGAGATTTTGTCGAGTAAGATCATTTCTTTCATTAATGATGCCGCCTTTGGCCTTCCATTCTGCATCATGGGTTTGCATGTACTGGAGTTGTTGGGAAGCAACATGGGCTGAATAGCAGAACCAGTTCCAGTAATATGGCATATTTTCGAAGACATAGCGTACCTCATCATCGATTTTGGCACCATAACCATCCAAATGCATGATCCAGTTTGGCGTACGCTGGAAGACTGTAAACTCCTTAGCCTCGGAGGCGACTCTGGATGCAAGCTGGGTGCCAGTGGAGCCTGTGCCTACAAGGGCTACACGCTTGTTCCGATAGTCGACGCTATGATCCCACTTCGCAGTGTGGAAAACAGGGCCCTTGAAGTCCTTTATACCGGGGAAATTGGGTATGTTTGGAGTAGCGAAGAGGCCGCTGCCGCTGACAATGGCATTGCATCTTATGTGCTCTATAACTCCATTTGAATGAACTACAGTGAGCTCCCAGAGACTTGAATCCTCATGCCAGACTGCACTGACAACTTCGCGGTTGAAGTAGAAATGGTCCTTCACATTGTACTTGTCAGCCACGTACTCGAGATATCTTCGTGTTTCTCCAGCCCTGGCAAAGTACTCTGACCATGGGTAATTCTTGAGAAACTTGAACTGGAAGAGATAACTCGTGGTATCAACTCGGGCATCTGGATACGTGTTCAAAAGCCAGGTACCGCCGATGCCCTCTTGGCGCTCGAGGACCTGGAAGTTGAGGCCCAGGTTCTTGAACTGTACAGCTGCAGCAAGGCCACTGATGCCACCCCCAATAACGACGATTTTAAACTCAGCAATCTTATCGGCTGATGGCTTCTTGTCGCTCCACTGGACATTTCGCGGAAACTCCTCAAATGCGAGTTCCTCGTAGTTGTAGTTGAATTCGACATCACTGATTGGCTCATCGCCGAAAAGATCCAGAAGCTGCTTGGTCTTGGTCTTATCCGGTGGAGGTGGAGTAGGATCATCAGGATTGCGCTTGGAGATATAATCAAATGCTATCTCCTTGAGGAGTGGTGCTTCTTCATCGGCCAGAACGTGGGCAAACATGGCGCCTCCACGGATAGCACGGCGTGCTGTCTTCATCTTGGCTAGTCTTTCATCTCCAGTGACCTGCAGTAAGGCAAGTCTAAGGGCATTTAGATTGGACTTGTCAATGGCTCTGCGAATGAACTCATCCGTCACTGGCGCCTTGCCATTGACGCTGACGTTGCCATTTACGTTCCCGTTGACGGTACGAGTGTCGGAGGCAACGGCATCTCTGACCATTGTGATGCCGTAAAAAAGATGGAGTGATGGATTAACAGTGTATAGGTTTATCTTGGGACCGTCTTTTAGGACAAAGGCGAAGCGAAATTTATGAATAGGTTTTCTTGAAGCAAACTGGAACAATTCTGATTAACCAAGCGTCTCCTCAACATCAAACTTGATCCAACATTTTAAATAATACTGCTCCATGAATTTCAGATAATAGAAATACATCTTTGCTGGTAGGTATCGCATGACCTGTTCCGAGGCCCGAGGCCAGTTAACCGAGTCCAGCTCCTCGTGGGTAGACACATCTTGACATATGTTGACCCGGAAGATCAGGCCATTGTGGTTTAAGTGTTGTAATACTTTTCTCGAGAAAGAAAGCTGTATAGCCTAGGGAACTCAATACCATAATGAATTCATGGTGCGTAAACACTGCAAGGTTCGGAGGTGATAGGTTAGTACAAACTATTCCCAAAACCCGTATGATCCACTCGGAGTTCACCTCCGGAGGCCACCCTAGAATTTGCCTCGGATGCCTATCCCATTATTTGTACCTTGTCGTTAGCGTTACATCACAATCTCTTAGCCGTGATTTCCTATCTAGTGCCTCTTCCTTCACCTGTTCAACCACCGTCAGATAAGGAGGAAAGTGTGGAAACGTCAAGAATACGACAAAAGAAAAGAGGTTGTCTGCCTCTGCTGCTCTCATCCCAGGTTTAGCGCAGCAACTTCGGACGAGGGCAAGATGCTGTTCAAATCTAGATACACCGACATTCAGTGTAAGTCCAGAGTAACATCCTCCTTCTCTCATCTTGATCAGCATAACTGACAAGCCTGAGCTGAATAGACCCAACGGACCTGACAGTCTGGGAATGGGCTTTTGAAGATAAGAGATACTCGCCCTTGTTGAAGAACCCGCTCAATGAGCTTGCAGGCTTTACAAACGCGGCGACGAATGAGCGTTTGGACTTTAGTCAGGTCAAGGAGCAAGCCACCTATATATCCTCAGCCTTGGTCAACAATTTTGGTATGAAGGTTGGTGAAACGGTTTCGCTTTTTGGACCCAACACAATATGGTATCCGGTAGTAATGTTTGCCGTGTTGAGAGTAGGTAAGTTATTTACACTGGGTATTCTGATTTATTCCAAAGCCTGACCTGAATGTTTGATAGGTGGGAGAATTAATGGCGCATCCCCATCTTACACCGTTGAGGAAATGGTACATGCTCTCAAAACTGCTGGGGCCAAGTACATCATGACCGTCAAAGGCTCTATTAAAGTCGCCAGTGCGGCGGCAAAGCAAGTCGGTATCCCAGCTGAAAGGATATTCTTAATGGAAGGCGAAGTCGAGGGCTACACCTCGGCTCGTCAGCTATCGAATATCGGCAGAAGCTATGGGGCTGATAGGCAAATTCCCTTCTATCGAATTCCAACGGGCGAAACAAACGACGTTTGTGGTTATCTGAATTTTAGTAGTGGGACAACTGGCCTCCCAAAAGCCGTAAGTCCAACAACGATTCCAGTCGCATAACAACTAACAGGGAGAAATAAACAGGTCATGATATCCCACAGAAATATCATCGCCCAATGCCTTCAGCTTGCAGACGTCGCGGGTCCTGAGAAGAAGCGCTTCCTAGCTTGTCTGCCGCTGTTTCACAGTAAGATACTACAAGCCTTTATACTCAGTC
Source organism: Fusarium concolor (assembly GCA_013184415.1). Lineage (NCBI taxonomy): Eukaryota > Fungi > Ascomycota > Sordariomycetes > Hypocreales > Nectriaceae > Fusarium > Fusarium concolor. Next base: position 83,316 of record JABCJY010000790.1, read on the forward strand.
CAAAAGACTCACAATTAGGCAGTCAGCGGTCTTGTTCGATACCTCCACTGGCCAATAGCTAGTAACGACGAGTGCATCATGTTGCCCCAGTTTACCTTGGAGAACCTACTCAGCGCCATTGTCAAATATCGTATAACCGATTTAACTCTGGTGCCTTCAATTGTCATAAGACTAGTCAATGATCCTATCGTGGACAACTACGACTTGACAAGTTTAAAGGTTATTGCATGCGGCGCAGCTCCCCTGGGACGTGAAATCATTCAAAAGCTCCATGATAAGATGCCTTGGACGGGGTTTAGGCAAAGTTACGGCATGACGGAGACTTGCTGCTGCTTGAGCACACACCCACCTGAATTCTACGACTATAAATATGGTGATAGTGCAGGCATGCTGTTAGCCTCCACTGTTGTCAGGATCATCGACGTGGACACAGGCAAAGAGCTTGGGCCGAGCGAAACGGGAGAGATTCTCGCCAAGGGCCCACAAATCGCTATGGGCTATCTCGACAATCCAGAAGAGACAGCACAGGCTTTTGGCGCAGATGGTTTTCTGCGTACGGGAGATATCGGTAGAATCGATAGCCAAGGCTTCATTCGCATCGTCGATCGTATCAAGGAGATGATCAAGGTCAAAGGCCAACAAGTTGCTCCCGCTGACTTGGAGCAAGTCCTGCTAGGCCATTCGGATGTCGCTGATTGTGCCGTCCTGGGAATACCCGACGACTATAGCAGTGAAAAGCCGAAAGCCTACATTGTACTAAAGAGTAACGTCCAACCTAGTGATGCGCTGGGGCGCAAGTTGATGCAGCATGTCAAGGAGAGGCGGGTGCGGTACAAATGGGTCAAGGAGGTTGAGTTTGTGTCAGAAATCCCTAAAAGTCCCAGTGGCAAGATTCTAAGACGCCTTCTTCGCAATGTTGATGAGAGCAAGAGAGGACTTGTTGTCCGGGATGTGTCATCACCAGCAAGACTCTGATAGCAGATGGAGTCACATTCCAGCACACCGAAGAAGGTGTGTACTAGGGCTAGATCAAGTTGCGTTCATTTAAATAGGCAGAACAGATCACAGAATACGACAATTCGTTGAAAACTACAGCATATGAGATGCCCCTTTTAACTGACTTGACTGGCTTGTATCCTGTACAAATTACGGAAGTGGCAAGGATGAGTTTATCTCAGGACCATCATTCTGTTGTCTCTGGATAAAACAGCGAGAATGCTTTCTAACAGTACTATCCCAAAACAAAATGGATGGTTTCGAGGCTTACCGAGGCGCAGACCCAAAGACCATCCGTAAACAGGATGAAGTCATCTGCCCTCGGCTACCAAAGGACCCAAACAGGGAATAAGCCTACATCTAATCAAGGGACGTACAAATCATCCAAGAACTAGGCATCTTAAGAAATTGAATACAAGGTCAACGTTTAATATTTACAACTCTATTCAGTGTTAGAGAAACTATCAAACAATGGCAGACACTGGAGAGACGGCTTACATTACAGGTACGAAAACGGGGGCTATTTGCTATCTATACCACTAAGCTACGAACTGGCCATATGCTAACACATGTTCTGCAGGTGGTGCGAGCGGAATCGCCCGATTCCTCGCTGCCACGCTTGTCAGCAAGGGGTATTATTTTCAAGCTTATTTCGATCAAAATAACGACTAACTTTAATGACAGCATGAAAGTAGTGATTGCCGACCGCAACCTTGAAGGTGCTGAGGAAGCAGCTAAAGAGTTCAACAAACAAGGCCAAGTGGCCTGGGCTGTCCAAGTCGATGTCGGAGACTGGGAGTCACAGAAACAAGCTTTTGAAGTGGCTGTAGAAAAGCTTGGTAGGATTGATTATGTTTTTCCCATTGCAGGAATCACGGAAAGACCTTGGAACACAAAGAACCCTAGTGGTTCTGGCTTTGTTAAACCAAACCTGGCCGTTCTTGATGTTAATGCCACTGGAGCTCTGTATACTTGCTCGCTTGCGATTCAGCAGTTCAGAAAGCAAGAACACAGCAAGTACGGATTCCGCGGAAAAGGTAAGTCGGATTTCTCGTCACAGGCGCCAAAAGCCTCATATTATCTCAGTTATTGGCATGAATCTCATATCGGTATACAGTTGTCGTTGTATCCTCGGCCTGTGGCTTCTACTACATTCCGAGTCTTCCCATCTATACCGCGGCAAAGCAGTAAGTGCCTGTACAAAATGAAAACAGAGATAAGGATTCTAAAGACTCGCAGTGCGATGGTCGGCTTCGTTCGTACACATGGAAAGATTTTAACCGAAGAAGATATTACGCTCAACGCAATCTGTCCTGCAATCGTCAAGACTGGAATTTCAACGGGTGACTTTTATAACAAGGCAGATGCAAAGGGTTTACTAATTACTGTTGAAAGCCTGGTGGAAGCATTTGAGAATTTGCTGGGAGAAAGTAAAACGTCTGGCGAGGCTATTGAGATCTTGCCTAGAGGCGATGGCTCCAAGATTAAAGAACGGGCAGAGTACAGCAATGAGAAGTGCAAGGTGAGTTGTGAGATGGTTGAGGAACGTACATACAATGCCTTCAAAGCTGCTGAATTGAAGGCAGCCGGGTCCACGGCGTAGTATAGCATTACTGGGAAAGTTGATCATTAGCTATGAAC